>RQIL01013554.1:0-11103 GCA_003951145.1 Jimgerdemannia lactiflua | reverse complement strand
TCCTTCTTGTAATCGTCGTCCTTCTTGTAATCGTCGTCCTTCTTGTAATCGTCGTCCTTCTTGTAATCGTCGTCCTTCTTGTAATCGTCGTCCTTCTTGTAATCGTCGTCCTTCTTGTAATCGTCGTCCTTCTTGTAATCGTCGTCCTTCTTGTAATCGCCCTTGTACTTGTAATCTTCGTCCTTCTGGCGGTTGTGATGAAGGGTTATAAAAAACCGGATCAAATGTCCACAAATTTCATTGGCGTCGCCGGAACTGAAGCATAGAGACAAATTCACCATACCTTGTACTCCTTCGCCGAGTACTTATGGTATTTCGGGGGGTAATAAGCGTCGCTGGAGCGCTTGTCGAGCCCGCGGCGGTTTTGGGGAACGGCGGAGGCGGCCTGAATAGCGGCGCCGGCCACGAGGATGGTGAGGAGAAGCTTTGCCATTTTCTATTGTTTTGTGTTTAGTAAGTTGGTTGGGGCCTGCTGTGATGTTTGCTAAATGGGTGTGTGCTTGATGAGGTTTCAGATAGTGTTCATTTGGCCATCTTTTATACGAGTGGAACTCACAAGATGTTCCCGTCTCTGTATTTCTGGTACCTATATTTGGGACTCGTATCACATGAAGGAGAGGTAAAGGGCGCACATGCTGTTTAACTCTGGCGTCAGTTATATGCTCTGTCGATTATTTCTGTGCTAAATCATAAATATTAAGGGGTGGGATGGGGCGCATTCCGAATTATTGATTCTGGGCCCTATCACGTATCTCCTATTTATATACGTTCGCATATGAGAGCACAGATCCTCTTTATTGCCGTGTTATAAAATATCTGACACTTTTTTACTATCTGGACGTGCAGTATACTGTGACAAACCACAAAAACGTAGCTACTTCATAACTCAGTCAGATGACGTGAACACTCAGCATAGCATAGTAACCAGCCCAGCAACCATTGCTGCAGAAAACTGTATAAATAACTCAGATAGCTAAAGTAGGAAGCACTCCTTATAGTGACCATAACCCCTTACAGTGACTGTAACCCCTTACAGTGACTGTAACCCCATAAATAGCACTCTATAATTAGCCAGATAGCAACCAGGTAGCAACCACAATGTATAAAATATCCCAAAGACAAGAGTGAATAAACCTCAGTCCAAAATTGAATTCAAAGCAAAAGACAAGTCTGCCTACAACACTTTGAGGGATATGCCTGCCCAGAGCCACTTGGTCCAGAAAGGATTGCAACACTTAGGAGAAATGCCCACTCTAGAGCCTCTTCTAGGAGATTGTGAGCTTGTTCATTTCTACTCCAGTCCACTTTCCGATACAAAGAAGTTCGCTGTTTTCCAGTTTAAGTCCACCTCTCAAAGCCAGTCAGTTGATGTAACTTTGAAGCCTGAAGTTTTGCCACCATTTTCAAGTCTGTTTTCAAGAGAAGTCCACTGCTTAAGGAATAAGCCGCCATTTAGGAAGTCCACCATTTTCAAGTAATCCGCATTCAAGTCTACGCTTGCCGATCCGCTGCATTCCACTGATCCGCATTGTTTGCCTGCATCATTTGTCCATATCATTCAGTTTGTCTCATTTCAAACCACCTCATTCAAGTCCACTGATCTGCTGCATTCCACTGATCCGCCTCATTCAATCTGCCTTATTCCAACTGCCTCGCTCAAGTTCACATTTTTGTACACCAATCCACCACATTTCGTCAATCATCCGCATTGTCTGCTCCACCGCATCATCATTCAAAGACCGCATCCAAGAAATCCACTGCTTTTAGTCAATTACCCAAGATCGCCATCACGAGCATCCAGAACCCACACCCTTAAGGAAGTTGATTACCGATTCCCAGAGAGCCCACTCTTTTAAGAAAATCTGCCAAATTCATCGTATACAGGATTGCCTGTATCACACAAAATTAGTCTACTGCTCCAGAAGGAAACCCACATGCACTACTCAAGAATGCCGCCAAATTAGGAAATCGCATGCAGAAAGTCTCCAGCTGTTGAATATTATACCACTAGACACCAATACAAGGAACCTATACATATTATCTGAATATTTTGTTGCTTTTTGACAAAGTAACTGGGAGCTCAAGCCAATCTACACAGCTGCCCAACCTTGTAATTTGCCTCTATTGAGCTGAGCATGTTACATTTGGGGGCTCAACTGGAAATATTCTCAAAAGAATTACTGTGACTTTTCAGCTCACAGAATCCAACCTTCAACCTGGAGACTAGCACCATAGCAACCTTTGATACAGTACCAATCTCAGCTACCACAGGAGAAGAAATCCCAGCTCTACAAAGTGTTTGGACAGGAAGAGACATAATCACCTCTAGAATTGGATACCACTCAGCATCAGAAGGATCTGACATTGCAGAAGCTAGTACTGTATGAAATCCTCCACCAGTACTACCAGCAGATACACCAACCAGAGATTTCGACGAGCTCACACCAGATGAAGTAGACAACACCAATCAAGACTTTGTCAATCTCATCCAAGACCTCAACAATTATCTTGAAAGATTCCCCCCAAGAGTCTTCCTTGATTTACCCAGACCAGTAACCCCAATCCAAAGAATTCAACCCACAAGGCTCCCCAGAATAGTACTGAGAAGGGCACCATCTCCCAGATCCCTTGCATCTTCAAGCTCATACCCATCAACAGCCAACAACTCAGAATCAGAACCAGAAATCGAAACAGAATCAGAAGGCAGTGAGGATGAAATGGGCACAACTCTACCCACATTTGCAGGATATCCAGAGGAGGATCCAAGAGAATTCATAGATACAATTGAAGGAATAGCAGCCCTGAGAGACTTGTCAACCCAAAGACGAATCAATGTCTTCAAGGCACAGCTGAGAGAACCAGTCAAAGGCATCTTCACCAGAACTGCAAATGATGTCAACACAGACCTAGGAGATGTCATGGAGAATGCAAGGTCAGAAGAAGAACAATACGAGGCCATGTAGCACTGGATCATCAAAAAGTATACAGGAAACAAAACCCCCCACAAAGCCCAGGAATTTATCATGGGAATGAAGATGAATCTTGGAGAATCCCCAAGAGTATTCTTCATCAGAATTCAGAAGAGAATGCATACTGCTAGATTCAATGCTGCCAATCAAGACATCATCAGTTCAATGACCTTCATGAATGGAATTCCACCCAACATTGCCGAACATGTCCAAACCCTGGGCATCAGGAAGCCTGAAGAACAAGTAGATGCAGCTCAAGGATACTTTGATGTAAAACAAGGAACCACCTGGACTGACAACCGAAAAGATGACAAGGAGGACCTCTTGGTCAAAGCCCTGCAAGGAATCCTTCAAGAAGAATCAAAGGAGAGAAGCCCACCAAAGAATGGAAGAAGGACAAGAATGAGATTCAAGACCTCAATTCGAAAGTAGACAGACTGGTTAGCCAGATTGAAAGGCTCTCCACATGCGAAAATCGGAATTACCAGCCAAGGTATCCCCCTCAAGAAAATTGGAACTACTAGCCAAGGTACCCCCCACACGAAAATCGAGATTACCAGAGGAACTACCCATCCTCTGATAGTCGAAACTATCCTTCAAGAGATAGAGCAGAGATCCAATGCTACAAGTGTGGACAGCAAGGACACTATGCCCCTGAATGCAACAACCAAGGCAGCTCAAAAAATTCTGAACCACCAAACCAAAAGGATACCCACAACAAGAGGACAGAAGCTCACCCAGTAGAAGACTATGAGCAGAGTGACAGTGAAGAATATAGCGACCTGGACTTGTATCCAACCAAGGCTGAATATGGAGAAACAGTCTACCCAGCAGAAAAGAGAAAGAGAGCAGTAGGTCGCCCCCGAGCAGTTGAGAAGCCATCAAAAAGAACCAGCAGAAGAATCATTCGAAATTAAGATGAAGAGTAGGTTGATACACCCCCCCATTCTCCTTCACTCTTCATCTCTGGAGCTACTATCAATGGAGAAGATCCTCTACCAGAATCTACTGATGAAGATATGGGAGAAGAACCAGAATTCGAAACCAAGACTCCAAAGTCCAAAAAGAAATACATCCCAAAGACCATGCCCTGGGATATCTACAATGAAGCCTGGAAGAAGATCCAAGAAGCCAAGATGGAAGTCCCACTCCTATAGTTCCTCCAACTAACACCTGCTGAGTAAGGAACAAGTTGTTGTGAACTACCAGATCCTGTACAGGAAGAGTTCCCCTCCCTCAAGAAGAACCAGCAACCCCAGCAGTACAAGCTGCAGAAAGATATGTCAGCACCTATCTGTTTGGAGAAATTGGAGGCCAGAAGGCGAAAATCCTTATTGATATAGGAGAGCAGTATGTGTCATTGCCAAGAAATTCCTAGACAGCATTCAATGGCCCATTGATGGACCCTCTAGCCTCAGCATCATAGTAGCAGATGGAGCCCGAACTCAACCACTAGGAGAAGTCTGAAACATCACCATCACCCTTGGACACATTCAGTTTACCATCTCCAAAGTAATTGTGACTGAAGCTGTCACTTATGACATGATCCTTGGCACCAATTGGATGAAGGAGATGAATGCAGATGTCAACATTGGCCAACAAGTACTCAATTTCGACTACAGAGGGAAGAAGTACCAAGTCAAAGTCACCAGCTTCAAGCCATCAAAGAAAAAGAAGAAGATGACCATCCAAGAAGAATATATAAGCAGTGAAGAATCCACCACTGAGGAGGAAGAAGAAGAGGACTCTGAAAATGACAATGACCCCAGGCTGAGGCCCCAAATCAACATGGTAGAAGATAGACCAGAAGATAATGTCTGGGCACAAGATACTATCCCCATCACAATTGGAGCCATTTCTGGAGAAGCCAGAGGATGCATCAAATGCCTCCAAAAACAGAAATGTGAGGAACACTCATCCAGACATATGGGAATTCGAAAAAGCCCTGGAACTACATGCCCTGAATGCAGGAAAAGAAAGAAGATATGCCTCCAAATATTCAGCCGAAAAGCCATGCACAAGTAATGCCCCACCCCAAAATTGAAGCAGCTGAAATTCAAGCAATTTGGGACCAGTCTCCAGAAGAAGATGACAGTATTTCTGAAAATGAAGAGCTCCCCACAGCTGTTTCATGAGATGATCTGAATTGGGCACCACAAGAAGGATAAGAAGACAGCAACCTCTGGAGTGAAGAAGAAGCTGGACCCAGCTCACAATCAGTCATTCCAAGGCCTGAAACCCATCAAGAGAGAGCCTTCTGAATGGGCAGATGCCTTCATCAAGTCATTTTCCACTCACCAAGAGACTACTGCTATCAGTGCCACATATTAGACCAGCAAGCCAGACAGCCTATTGAAAAGGAATCCCTGAAAATCATTGCAGAAGGAACCTCATTCCAAGAATCTATCACCTCACTTGTGAAAAGAAGACATGGAGTTGGATTCTACACCCAAACAGAAGTGAAACCCCTCACCAAAGTATGATGTGAATGGATGCAGATTTCCGAAGCTAGGAGAAATCGAAGAAAGAAAGAAGCACTTCCAAGCCATGGGATATTGCTATCATGGAAAGCACCCAAGATGCTGGCCTTGTTAACACGAAAAGATTCATCTCAGCAAGGATGTAATTGTACACACACTCAAAAGAGGAGATGACCGAGCCCAGATTCGAAAGGAGAAAAAGAAGAAACCCACAAGGAAGGTCCTCAAGATATATGACCTGGGAGAAGATATCCTGGCTCTCATTCACCATGCAACTTGCCAAGGATGGATGGATGATGCTATCAACTTCATGGAAGCCCTGGACCCCACTGGAAAAAGAGGAATCAATTATCTTTGAGATCCCTCTACCGGAGCAAGATGGCCACACCTAGATATCAGAGGTTGGAGATCTGATACCACAGGAGCCTCAGCCCATGGACAGCCTACACTTGGCAAGAACATTGCACAGTTCACCTTGCTTTACCCTAATGCAATTCCACCAAAAAAGGCACACCAAGAAGATGTTGGCTATGACCTCAGTAGTCTTTATGACACTACCATGGGTCCTGAAAGTACAAAGCTCATCAGAACCAGTATAGTCATACAACCACCAAGAGGAACTTACATCCAGTTGATCTCAAGGTCTGGTCTAGCCCTTGAAGGACTCTCTACTGAAGGAGGAACAAAATCAAGGTCATCCTAAGAAATGGAAGTAGTGAATGGATTCGAATCAACAAAGGAGACAAAATTACACAGGCAGTCTTCCTTGAATACAAGACTTCTCAGCTATAAGAAGTGCCCAAGCTCACTCAAGAAACCAGACAAATCAAAGGATTTGGAAGCTCAGACAAGAAGGAAGTACATCTCCTTCAGGTCAGCCAATTCAAAGCAAATGCCCCTCAGCAAGTTTTTCGCCAGCCAGTAAAGCTCCACAAGAACCTCATCCTTGAGCCAGGAGAGCAAACCACCATCGAAATCTTTGCACCACCAGACCCCAGGAACCTTTTCTTTGAACCCAATGAAGAAATCCGAAATCTGCACATAGAAGAGTACATTCCCTGACAAGATGAATCCAGTACACTCCCGAGCAACCAACACCAGCTGGGACAACATCATCTTGCCCAAAGGAACCATCATAGGACACCTTGTGCCTTATCTCAACTGAACACACAGAGAAGTTTATGAATTAAACTTATAGGGAAATGGCAAAAGGTCATCGAAGAAAGGAAAGGCCTGTCTGCAATCCAGGAGAAAGTGAAGCCTTCCACAAATATTGGAGAAGAATTGACACCTCAGCAATAAAAACAATTGACTGAACTCCTTCATAAATATCAGGACATCTTCACTACAGATTATGGCAACCTGCCATACAACCCATCATACCACCACAGTATAAATACAGGAAATACAACACCCATCTGACAGAAACCATATAGGATACCCCACTACTTGAAGATATTCGAAAAAGAACACATACAGAACCTCTTAGACAATGGAGTTATCTGACCCTCTACCAGCCCTTGGGCCAGCCCTATACTTATTGTACCAAAGAAAGGAGAATGGAGATTAGTTGTAGACTTCAGGAAACTCAACACAGTAACCGAGAAAGATGCATACCCCTTGCCCCAAATTGATGACCTTCTGGACCAGCTACAAAATGCAAGATACTTCAGCAGCATGGATCTATTTGCAGGATTCCATGAGATACCAATGGACCCCAAAGACATTCAAAAGACAGCTTTCCTTGCCCTAGGAAAATTGTTTGAATACCTCCAAATGCCTTTTGGACTCTGCAATACACCCCCAACCTTCTAGTGAATGATGAACTCAGTATATATCCCTCTCATCCACTACTGCCTGATTGTTTATATGGATGATTCCAACATCTATTCAGCAAATTTCGAAGACCACCTGTGAGACCTTGAAGAGTTTTTCAAACTCACCTGACAAAACCACCTGAGACCCAATTCAAAGAAGTGCTACTTTGGAAAACAGAAGCTTGAATTCCTTGGATTTGTAGTTTCTAAAGATAGAACACATGCAGACCCCAAGAAGATCGAAAAAGTCAACAACTTCCCCATTCCCAAGACCCCAAAGGAAGCCCTGTCCTTCCTGATGCTTGCATCTTACTACAGAAGATTTATCAAGGGATTTGCTGAAATCTCTGCCCCAATCCGAACCTTACTGAAGAAAGGAGTACTGTTTCAATGGAAAGAACCACAAGAAGAAGCCTTCTGAAAACTACAACACTGCCTGACCTCAGCACCAATCCTAGTCTGACCAGATCTGTAGAAACCTTTCATTCTGTATACTGATGCATTCAAGAATGATCTCAGAGCAATTCTTGTACAAGAAGGACCTGACAAACAGCACCATGTAATAGCTTATGCAAGCAGAGCTACCAAGAAACAGCAGACCAACTATGGAAGAATCAAATTGGAATGCCTTGCAGTCATATGGGCAGTCATCTTGTTCAAACATTATCTCATCGGAAGAAAGTTCACCCTGATCACAGACCACTCACAGTCCTCAAATGGTTATTGCACCAAAAATACCCCACTGGAATCCTTCCCCAATGGATCCTTATTCTCCAAGATTATGAAATCAACATCATCCACAAAGTGAGAAGAACTCACAACAATGTTGATGTTTTTTCCCACATGACCCAATAAACCAAAAGAAGGGTGTACCTCGGAACTGCACCCTCAAAGAAGTTCCCAAGACCATCAAGGAGCAAGAAGACCTCATCTGACAAGAACATCAGAAAGCCCACCAAGGACAGATAAATACAGAAGACAAGATTCAAAAAGATTATCAACATTGGCCCCACCTCAGAACACAAGTCCAAGACATCATCCAGAAGTGTGACACCTGCCAGAAGTATCAAGGAAAGATGAACTATCAAGTCTCTCTACAACCAATTCCTCCACCCACTCACATCTTTCAAAGATGGGAGTAGATGTAATTGGACCTCTGTCAGTAATACCAAAACGAAACAGATATATTCTGGTATTTGTTGAACATCTGACCAAATGGCCTAAAGCATACCCCATGGAGATTGCAGATGCCCTGACCATTGTTGGACATCTCCATGACCTCACCCACCAATATGGATCCCCTGAAGAACTCATCTCTGACTGAGGAACTGAATTTGTGAATAACATAATCTCAAGTTATGTATGAATTCATGGGATCCACCTAAAGAGAACTACCTCCTATCACCCTCAAACCAATGGAATGACCGAAAGAATGAACCAGACCATCAAGAAAGGACTTGCCAAGGTCAATCCTACCAATTGGGATCTCTGCTTATCTGAAATCCTGTGGGAAATCCGAAACACCCCTGCTGCCTCAACCAAACAAAAGTCCTTTGAAATGATGTTTGCCAAGAAGACTAGAACTACTGACCATGAGAACCTTGGAAAGCTTCTTGAAAAAGGAGATTAGCTATGAAAAGATGCCTGAAACCAGATTATTAAGGCCCAGGAAAGACAAAAGAAGTATTATGACCAGAAACAGAAGGATCAGAAGATCAAGATTAGAGATCAAGTCCTAGTTTGGAGAAGCATGATTGAGACAAACTTTGCTACCAAACTGGAACCAAAATTAGAAGGACTATACCTTGTATACAATATCAGAGGAACCAGCATCTATATAAGAAGCATGGATGGACAAATCTTGAGAACCCCAGTTCACATAAATCAGCTCAAGATATACCTGCATAAACCATGATTGATCAGAGAATCCAAGCTCTCATTCTCAGTTCCTTTCAAGCCCTTTCAATCCCCTTGCCCCAATTCTGCCAACCTGAAGGAACTTTGGTCCAGAAAATCCAGAAGCATCAAGAAAACCTTGCTATTGCCCAATGGTTGCTTCAGATTCACCAGCTTCAGACCTTTTACAATATCGGACAACTGTTACAAGATCAGCTATACATAAGAAGTATAGCAGGAATTACTATCCAAGAAGCTAGGGCTGCCAAATGAATCTATACCTTGTTCAAACGAAATGTTGGAGCACTGGTGCAGGCCCATTTCTACCTCAATGACATTCAACAAATGAATGAGATCACCTTCTAGAGCACTCTCCAACAAGTGGACATCTTATTTCCTGAAGAACTAGAAGAAGACCTTGAATTAGAATGGAGTGACCCAGATACAGAAGGAGATGATGGTGTGGGCATAGATGCGGAAGATGCTTATGCCTACTGGAATGATAACTAAAGGATAGTCTGGGACAGACCACCCTTTAGTGGGGGCTGATGTGACAAACCACAAAAACATAGCTACTTCATAACTCAGTCAGACAATGTGAACACTCAGCATAGTATAGTAACTAGCCCAGCAATCATTGCTGCAGAAAACTGTATAAATAACTTAGATAGCTAAAGTAGGAAGTACTCCTTACAGTGACCGTAACCCCTTACAGTGACCATAACCCCTTATAGTGACCGTAACCCCTTACAGTGACTGTAACCCCTTACAGTGACTGTAATCCCATAAATAGCACTCTATAATTAGCCAGATAGCAACCAGGTAGCAACCACAATGTATAAAATATCCCAGAGACAAGAGTGAATAAACCTCAGTCTGAAATTGAATCCAAAGCAAAAGACAAGTCTGCCTACAACACTTTGAGGGATATGCCTGCCCAGAGCCACTTGGTCTAGAAAGGATTGCAACACTTAGGAGAAACGCCCACTCTAGAGCCTCTTCTAGAAGATTATGAGCTTGTTCATTTCCACTCTGGTCTACTTTCCAATACAAAGAAGTTCACCATTTTCCGTTTAAGTCTGCCTCTCAAAGCCAGTCAGTCGACATAACTTTGAAGCCTGAAGTTTTGCCACTATTTTCAAGTCCATTTTCAAGAGAAGTCCGCTGCTTAAGGAATAAGCTGCCATTTAGGAAGTCCACCATTTTCAAGTAATCCACACTCAAGTCTACACTTGCTGATCTGCCACATTCTGCTGATCCACATTATTCACCTACATCATTTGTCCATATCATTCAGTCTGTCTCGTTTCAAACTGCCTTGTTCAAGTCTGCCAATCCACTGCATTCTGCTGATCCACCTCATTCAATCCACCTCATTCCAACTGCCTTGCTCAAGTTCACATTTTTGTATACCAATCTGCCATATTTCGCCAATCTGCATTATTTGTCTGCATCATCTGCTCCACTACATCATCATTCAAAGACCGCATCCAAGAAACCTGCTGCTTTTAGTCAATTACCCAAGATCGCCATCACGAGCATCCAGAACCCACACTCTTAAGGAAGTTGATTACTGATTCCCAGAGAGCCCACTCTTTTAAGGAAATCTGCCAAATTCGTCATACACAGGACACACAAAATTAGTCTGCCACTCCAGAAGGAAACCCACACATACCACCCAAGAATGCTGCCAAATTAGGAAATCATATGCAGAAAGTCTCCAGCTGTTGAATATTATACCACTAGACACCAACATAAGGAACCTATACATATTATCTGAACATTTTGTTGATTTTTGACAAAGTAACTGGGGGCTCAAGCCAATCTACACAGCTGTCCAACCTTGTAATTTGCCTTTATTGAGCCGGGCACATTACAATACAAAGAGTACTGAAAATTCTCTCAAGATATTACATTGCATGCCCTTTTTTTTTTTTTTTT
>RQIL01013543.1:0-11103 GCA_003951145.1 Jimgerdemannia lactiflua | reverse complement strand
AAAAAAAAAAAAAATTGATATTCAAAGACAAAATGTTAGTTGTACTGTTTATTGAGAAAAAATTTTCATAGATAGTAATGGTTTCCCAGCTCCTTTAAATTTTCAGCTCAATGTCCATCCTAGATAGGTCCAAGAGATGCTCTGCCTCTACCTCATCCTCCTCAATCTCATTCCTTACCAATGCCACCACAACCTCCTGAGCATCCTCATCATCTTTCTTCTCTACTTCTTCCCTATAGTCCTCATAGACCAACTTCCACAATTCAGCCCCATCCTTTGTCATCCAGCAGTCCTTCACTACTCACCCTACCTCTTCTCTCAACTCGGCTTCCCTCTTCACATCTACCTTATATCCCTCCTCTGCCAATAATATCACCATCACCTCCATCAATAGTTTGTCAACCACTCCCTCTCCTGCTATGATTCCCTACCACTCTGCCCCCTCCAGGATATGGAAATCTATCTCTGCAAGTTCATCCACTGCCAGATCATTGAGAGTGGCCAACAGCCATTCTGCCTCCTTGATATGACTAGTGCCTGGAGTCATGGGCCTCCTGCTCTCCTTAGACCCACTACTATCCTCAGCATCTCCTCCCCCACCTACACCAGACTGTTCTCCCTCCACTCCAACCACCATTTCTCCAAGTGTGGCATCTAGAACTCCAAAACTCACATGCTGTGTCCCCCTCATCACCATGTCCTCTCTCTCAGTCTCTTGTACCAGGAAACTATTTAAGGTTGCTCCTATTCTAGGCCAGTCCCCCTCCTCCTCATCCAGATCAACAAAGAACTCAGGCTCATCTTCTCCAATATCCTTCTTCTGCCAAGAGGTATGCTGTGAAGTCTCAAGGCCACCTATGAGCCCTGGTGACAGTACCACCCCTGCACCTATCTTCTCCTTAAAGCTTGCTAGTAGATCCTTCTGCATCTACCTCCCCTGCTCCCTCTCCCACACTCTCTTATCCACTCACACCTTCCTGCCATCAATCTTCTCTACTACCATTGCATCCTCAAAGCCTCCCAGACCTTTGTCCTCTACTCTACAGCCTATTCCAGCTCTCACAATACTGTCAGTAAATCTTCTTTCTCCTCCTCAGTCCCCCTCACCCTTGACATCTTGCACTTAACTGGGCCCCACTTCAAAGCCCTCAGCCAGTCACTCACCTTCCCTATTATCTCCCTCCCAGCCACCCTCAGTCTCACCTCCATATCTTCTGTCCTAAATATCATCCCCTTCTACATCTGAAAGCTGATATCAACAACATCTCCATACTCCTTCATCACCTTACTGACCCTGCCCCTTGTCTCCTCCACAGACACTGTAGGGACCCCCTTGACCACCAGGTACACCATCCTAGGGTCCCAGTGTAAGTACTTCAACATTGGGACCACAATCTCTCCCACTATGATTCCCTTTAACAGAGCCTCCACCAGATGTTTCTCCTCTACAAATCTAATCTCAACTTCTTCCAGCCCCTTCAGGAACTTCACAGATGCCACATCTATCAGCTGCTTCCCCAGCAACTCCAAGACCATCTTCGCTGTCACTGCCAGGCCCCAGAAGCTCACTGTGACTGTGAATTCTGAGATCAACTTCTTGAGCAACAGTACCACCACCAGGCCTATTATACCATTTGACAAATCATCTCTGCATACCAGCCCCAATCCCCCTTGGCTCTCCTTGCCACCATCAGCAGTTACATCTGGATTTTTTCCAGATTGGCCATCATGCTATCAGCAGCAGTCTCAGCCATGCTGCCAGTCACACCTCCCCCTGCCCCAGCCTTCCCTCCCCCAGAGGGTGCTCCATCAGTACCTCCAGACTTCTCCTTCTCCTTCCATACTGTCTTCTATCCCTCAGCCTCCTCTTCACCACCACTGTTCTTGACTGCCACCACAAAGCTCACTGCCTCAACATTTCCAGCCCTCTTGCTTAACTCCTGCCCCCCTCCTACTCCTCCATCTGTCAATAGTCTAAAGAACCCCAGCCCCAAACCTATCTCTCTCTTGCCAAACTGCCATTTGAAGGCCAGACCATCCCCCACCTCAGTATGCTTGCTAGAACCTTGTTTAGTCATTATCACCTTAAGAGTTTTCTCTAAGAAATAATGAAAAGTGTGTTGAAAGTGTGAGTGAGAATTCATGTAATGTGAAAGTTACCAGAGAGAGATGCTAGAACATCCTTCTCTGTTATTACCCAACTCACTTGGGCTTGTTTCTCAGGATCTACTCTTGCTTCTATTCCAGCCATCAGAGTCTTAGCAGTCTCTGCTTCCATCTCTCCAGCATCATATAGTTGTGAGTAAAATTGTCTAGCTCTTTCCACTATTATCATAGCCTCTGTAGCAATTGTTTCACCATTATCTAGCAGCACCCCTGTTATGCTTTTGTAGGCTCTCTTGGCACTTATAAGTCTGGCAAAGTATTGGATGGACCTCTTTCCTTCCTCTACTGACCTAATATGAGCTCTGATTTGGAGCTCCTCTATATACTCATCCTCCTACACATGAAGTTCAGCCACTAGCAATTGCTTTTCTTCCATATCTCCTTTCCTGACTTCACTCTCTCTGGTAATTCTGGCTGAGAATTCCTGAAGCCATTACTTAAGGCATCAAAAGTGTCTCCTCTGGGTCCACTATATATATTCTCCTTCTTCCACAAAGAAGGCCTGTGCCCAAGACTTAAATTGTCTCTACTCCTCCATTGGTCCCTCCCTCTTCCCTGGGTGGACTTCTCATTGGTCACCAAATCTCTGAACTGTTGCCTCTCTCTTTAATAGAGCTGTATTGAGCCTCCAGTATCTATTCTCCATATCTTTGTTTTGAAGTTACTGGATGCACCCTTGGATCCCTTCGTGATTAGAGTAAGGGCAGTGTAGGGTAGTATGGTCAGGCAGAAGGTCAATCCACTCCTCACTAGCATATATTGGGTTGATGTGGGATCCCACCATCCCTCTATTAGTAATAGTCTACTTGATCATCATATCAGGTCTCTCTGGCATATGCCTCTGGTGCACATCAGCCAAGCCCCTGTTATACATCAGTGCCTACCATTTGTGCTACTGCCCTGAAGGACTCCATTCCCTTTGGGGCTGCCAGTCATGTTCACCACTATCCACCATATTGATGTTATCTGTCAATATTCCCACATTCTCAGACAGAGCTATTGCTAGTATCTTAAGGAAGATTGTTCTCTCTTCCCACTTTGTGGGAATATATACTGAAGGACCAATGTACTGAAATGTATCACCCTTAGTAATTAAGCTACTGTACACTCAAGAATTGTCTATATCCAGGTCCTCCTCCATACTAATATCTATTGAACCCCCCAAGATTGCTGTGTGTCTTTTCCAAATCTCTTTTATTTTTATTTTTTTCCATAGACTGCAGCCCCATTTATTAACTATCTTGACATTGAAGGTATCCTCATACCACATCAGTAGCCTCTTCTCAATCCTACCTTATCCCACTCCCTTCATTGCCCACCCCCCTACCCCTACTCTTGCAAACACAACCTCTTCACCCACAACTTATACTCTCCCCTCACTCTTGTTACATATGGTCTCCACCAGTTTCCAATGGTGGCCCCCCTGTGGGCCCCATACTTTCTGCCACCCTGACAGCAAGTCAACTAGTAATCCCTCTCACCTCACCATCTTCTCCTCCTTTGACATCAGTCTGCCCTCCTCAAATACTGCCTGCCAGTAGTCTACAAGCCCTACCCATATTGTCAGAGCTCACCCCAGTATGAGCCATTCATCACTAACACCTCCCAGCATTCTCTTCTTTAATACCTCCCAGTGACCAATCTTATGGCTCCTGTAGCACCCACCCAATCTACCTTACACTACCTCCCAGAACCCATCCAATATCTTGTACTCTCCCAGCTAATGTTCTGGGGTCTGCACCACCCCCCCCTCCTGTCTTACTCCTTGATACTCCTCACACTTAAAGGCCCCTCTCAGAACCAGATGACCTGACCTGAGGTTCAATATCACATTTTGCCTCAGCACTCTTCACCATATCACCCAAAACTTGAAGAGTAGCCACTTTTTCATCTCCATACCCCAGGTCCACAGTCCTCTTCAGTCCCACTCCTATCTGATCCCTACTCACTGCCACCCCTCTAGCCAAAGGTCCTGCCCTATACCACTCTGACTTTCCACTCCATCCTCCAAATCAAAGTCCATTACTGGCACTCCACCCAGCAGCAGTTTATGCCACTGCCACCCTCCTGCACCCTGCTGCTCTGCTGCAGTACAGCTCTCCCACCTAATATCAATTCTATGCACTCTCTCAGCCACCCCCTACCAGAACTCCCTATACTGGAGTTTTCTACTTCCTCCCCCCTCCACCAGTCCTTTTCAAATCTCTGGCAGGCCCTACTGGCCCTACCAGTCCACTTTGTCCTCATCATCTATCTATATGTCCTGAAGAAAGATAATGTCCTAGTGTTAGTTTTTGAGCCATTTGAAGACTTTCTGTCATTTGTTACTATTTCCTAAGTCATTGACATTCAAAGAGATATATTGTAGTTGTCTTTTCATTAAGGGGAGAAATTTTTAAGTAATGTTGATGGCACCGGGGACTCTTTTACCTGGACCAATTTCGGGGCAAGCAGCTAAGCCACCGAACATCAAAACTTTCAAACTTCTGAAGGGAAATACACACTGCCAGTACTCTGCCCCCTGGGGCCATAGGCACAGACAGCAGCACCTCAAGTAGAAGAGTCTTTTGACACCAACCAGCCCCTGGGGCGTCCAGTTTTCGCGAAGTTATCAGCACTTCAAAATTTTCAGCAACAATAACAACAATCAGACAATACGTTCTTCATGGCAACCAACAGTAACAGTGGCCAGCCAGGGCCAGTAAAGGCCAAAGAACCAAGGCAACACAAGAGCACTGGGATGAGGATACCTTTGAGGTATGGGAGCAGGAACTGCAACCAAAGTTCAACCTGCACCCTAAAGGAAAAGCCACTGCCAAACCACCGGCCAAACAGGTCTCCAACCACTGGCAGCTTGTTCCAGGCAACTCCCACCAGCTCTCCTATGCTCAGATTGCAGGAGGGCAATCCAGCAAATCCACAGTAGCAGAGCCAGCCAGCGGGGCAGCAAAGGAGAAGATGATGCTAGAAACCAAGGTTGGAGGTACAGCTCCTGAGCCTTCCTTTAAGCCAGCCCAATACCTGGTCCGCTCTTATTTCCACAAATCTGGATCAGCCAATGCCTTTATGGTATCCATCAAAGGGCTATATCTCTCGGGACTCTTTTATCTGGACCAATTTTGGGGCAAGCAGCTAAGCCACCGACTGTCAAAACTTTCAAACTTCCGAAGGGAAATACACACTGCCAGTACTCTGCCCCCTGGGGCCATAGGCACAGACAGCAGCACCTCAAGTAGAAGAGTCTTTCGACACCAACCAGCCCCCGGGGCATCCAGTTTTTGCGAAGTTATCAGCACTTCAAAATTTTCAACAACAACAACAACAATCAGACAATGCATTCTTCATGGCAACCAACAGTAACAGTGGCCAGCCAGGGCTGGTAAAGGCCCAAAGAACCAAGGCAACACAAGAGCACTGGGATGAGAATACCTTTGAGGTGTGGGAGCAGGAACTGCAACCAAAGTTCAACCTGCACCCTAAAGAAAAAGCCACTGCCAAACCACCAGCCAAACAGGTCTCCAACCACTGGCAGCTTGTTCCAGGCAACTCCCACCAGCTTTCCTATGCTCAGATTGCAGGAGGGCAATCCAGCAAATCCACAGTAGCAGAGCCAGCCAGCAGGGCAGCAAAGGAGAAGATGACGCCAGAAACCAAGGTTGGAGGTGCAGCTTCTAAGCCCTCCTTCAAGCCAGCCCAATACCTGGTCCGCCCTTATTTCCACAAATCTGGATCAGCCAATGCCTTTACGGTATCCATCAAAGGGCTATATCTCTCAGTAAGCGATGCCATAGGATTGGTATCTACCCAGATTCCAGAGGCTGAGGCCATCAACTTTGTACCAGCAACTCAGTTATGGAGGTAGCCTTTGTCAATGAGGCAGCTGCAGATGTAGCCATAGACAAAGGGATCCTGCACTCAGGAGTGAAGCTCCCTCTTGTATGCTGTTTTGGGAGAGATGACTCCATTATCCCTATCACTATCAGGGATCTCCTCATCTATGAAGGGGAGGCGACTAAGGTGGATATCTGTGAGGAACTGAAGGCAGTAGGGAAGGTTTTGCAGATTGACTTCACAAGATGGGGGGGTACCAAACTCTGAGCAGATAGCTGTGAAGCAATGATCAAGGTCCACAGTGGAATCCTTGGTGCTGACAGCATCTCCAAGCTACCTGACAGCATCACCCTGCAGGGGGCAACCTGTGCAGTGCACTGGAAGGGTGTGGGAGTGAAGGAAAAAACCCCAACCAGCTCCAGTACTGAAGTCCCAAGCCCCAAGGAGCCCTGGGAGGACCCAGTCTGGGGCCCCAAGGCTGTTAAGAAGCGGCAGGAGGCATGGGTGGCCTACAAGGCCCAGAAACCCAAAGGCACAAGTGAGGAGGAGGAGGAGGAATCTCAGCACCTCATGCGGTGACCAAGGGGGCAGCTGGTGCAGCAAGCCCTCAAAAATGCCCAGAGGGAAGAGGAGGAATGCCAACAGGATCTCATCAATGGCAGAGAGAAAATGGAAGTGGAAAGGAGCGAGAAAGAAAGGAGTGTGGCAAGGGAGGAAGGAGTGAATGCCTCCCAGCATGCACCTGGGCAGGGGCCAAAGAGGCACATTCATACTGAGTTTTCGAGTGAGGTGGATGAGGTAGTATTGGTGGAAGGAGATGGTACTGACCACAGAGCAGAGGACCAAGAGGATGTTTCTCAGGAGTCTGTGGATCTGACAAGGCTGCTGAATAGGGACTCAGACAGAGATTTTGACAGAGACTCAGGCAGTGAGGAAGAGATGGATATCCCCATGACTGATGTGAGGCCGGCAACTAGAATGGAAGTGAACAGGAGAGAGCTACACTATATGGATATATTTGAGGAGATAGTACAGCATGCTATTGGAGATGCCGAGTCTCAGGCTATCTGGGAAGCAGTGCTGATACTCACATGGGCCGCAGTTGAGCTGGGCAGGATCCTGGGAGCTGAATACCTGGCACAAGTAGGGCCTGGACTCCCTGTGGCCAAGGTACAAATGACTGAACACTACTGACAAATGGCCAAAGACTTCCTCAAATCAGAGAGGGGTCTTGCTGCCTGGCAGGAGGCCTGTGAACAAGGTGTCCTGGCATCCCAACAAGCAGTAGAGGAGATGGTACCAGCTACACTATTTTAAACTTCCCCCCCCTAATGAAAGGACAACTCCGATATATCTCACTGAATGTCAATGGATTAGGAAACGAAGACAAGTGGCGGAAAATCTTCAGATGGCTTAAGAACCTACACTTGGACATCATCTTCCTTCAGGATACATGAATGGGTGATGAGGACAAAGAGGAATGGCAAGAACAATGGGGTCTGCCAGGAATTTGAAAAAGACATGCAGCAATTTTGGGGGGTTCAACAGACATTAAGATAGAGGAGGACTTGGAAGTGGAAAACTCCCGGGTGTGCAGTGGCCTTATCTCTAAGGGCGAGGCCTTTCAGTGCCCTGGGACTTCCATATATGTACTGGCGAAGTGAGAGGAGAGGACAGGATTCCTGGAGATGCTGGTGAGAGAACTACCTGAGAACATTGGAATACTGGCAGGTGACATCAATATGGTGAGCAGCGGTGAGCATGACTGGCAGCCTCGAAGGGAGTGGACCCCCTCAGGGCAGTGGCACAAGTGGCAGGCACTGATGTTTGACAGAGGCCTAGTGGATGTGCACCAGAGACATTCACCAGAGGGACCTGATGAGATGATGAAATGGACCATCACTAATAGAGGAATGGTTGGATCCCATATCGACCAAGTGTATGCCAGTGAGGAATGGATTGTCCTTCTGCCAGACCACAACACGGTGCACTGTCCCTACTCTGACCATGAGGGGATCCATGGATGTATCCGGCAACTCCAAAATCAAGAGGTGGGGAATGGGTACTGGAGACTCAATATGGCATTGCTGAAGAGGGAGACAACAATACAGAGATTCAGCGACCAGTGGGAAGTCTACCCTGGGAGGGGAGGGGGACCAATGGAGGAGTGGCAACAATTCAAGTCATGGGCACAGGCCTTCTTTGTGGAGGAAGGGGAATATGTATAGCAATCTCAGAGAAGACACTTTTGATACCTTGAACACAGGCTTCAGGAACTGTCTGCCAGAATTGCCAGAGAAGATGAAGTCCAAGAAAGTGATGTAGAAGAAAGACAATTGCTACTAGCTGAAATTCGGGTGCAGGAGGATAAATATATAGAGGGACTCCAAATCAGGGCTCATGTTAGGTGGGTGGAAGAAGGGGAGAGGTCTACACAATACTTTGCCAGGCTTATAAGTACCAAGAGAGTCCGCAAAAGTATGACAGGAGTACTGCTGGAAGATGGCAAAACAGTTGCTACAGAAACCACAGCTATGGTAGCAAGAGCAAGGCAGTTCTACTCACAGCTATATGATGCTGGAGAGATAGAGGTTAAGGCAGCCAAGGCCCTAATGGCAGGAGTGGAAGCAAGGGTTGAGCCTGAGGCAGAAGCCCAAGTGGGCTGGGTGATCACAGAGGAGGATATCCTAGAGACTATTAGTAAGGGCAAGAACCACAGCACACCGGGTGGGGATGGACTGCCCTGGGAGTTCTACAAGACATTTGCCAAGATAATAGCCCCTATGCTGGCCAAGTTGCTTACCCTTGTCATCCATGGTGAGGAGATGCTGCCAGGATCATCCCGCATAGCTCACATCTCTCTGATCTATAAAAACAAGGACAGGGAGGAGGACCTTTGTAACTGGCAACCTATCTCACTCCTCAACTGTGATCGTAAGATTCTCACAAGAATCCTGTCTGGCAGGGTGCAGGGTGCAGCTGCGAGTATTATTCATGCTAGCCAAACTGGATTCATCAAGGGGAGACTCATTCAACAAAATATAATGATGATAGCACAGATTCTGGACCACTTCCGGAGGGTTGGGGGTAAGGGTGCTCTTATCTTCCTGGACCAAGAGAAGGCATATGACAAAGTGAACTGGAATTATCTCATGTTGACATTATCCCAGTTTGGCTTTCAAGAAGGTGCCTACCAAGCTATTAAGGCAACACTGGAGCACTTATCGGCCTCAGTTATGGTGAATGGATTTGTTAGTGAGGAGTTCCCTATCCAGCAAGGCCTACCCCAAGGGGATCCCATGTCACCTATCCTATATGACATAGCACTTGAGCCTGTATTGTATTGTATCCGGCAGAGGGTGGCTGGGCTGGGGGTCCCCCCATCCCCATTCAAGCTGAGTGCATTTGCCGATGATGTGGTAGTTGGTGTACAAGACCACAATGATGAGGAAGAGCTGGTGGACACGCTGGGACTTCATGAAAGGGCATGCAATACAAAGCTGAACTATGGCAAGAGTGAGACCCTAAGACTGGGAAGCACCACTGAGGATGACATACATGGTATAGGTAGCTCTGTACCTACAGAGGGGACATTCAAACACCTTGGCATTACCTTTCATGCAAGGGCTCTCCCTCTCCCTACTTCCTTCTATGATGGAATCCTGGAGACCCTAAGATAGATAGTGAGGAGCTAGCAATAGCAGCATCTCTCCCTGGCAGGCAGAGTGCTAGTGGTGAACTCCCGGCTACTCAGCAGGCTGTGGTATATGGGGTACCATACCACCTTCTCTCAAGGCTTCTTTAAGGCCCTCAGGAAAATTGTCTCAGCATACCTATGGCAGGGGAGAAGGCCCCAGATCAAATGGGAGGTGCTGTGTCTCCCAGTAGTAGAGGGGGGATTGGGACTACTGGACCCAATACTACAGATCCGAGTAACAAAGACTTGGTGGATTCGTGCATTGATGACAAGTGAGGAGGTAGTATGGAAAGGACTAGCAATGGAGAACTGGCACCAACAATATATGCCAAGAGGGACTCATGGACTGGACTTCTTTCAAGAAAACATGTCGCTAGGCCTAGTGCAGCATAAAGGACTATGGAGGGAAATTGCTGAGAGCTGGGGGCTAATGGAGTATCAGCTGGATACTGAGGCTGACAATTAGTTACCCCAGACTCTTTCCGAGGTACTGTGTGTGTGGGTGAGGCAGTCAGCAAATATACAGTTGGAGAAGGCAGAAGATGCCTACAGAAGAAGCTCGTTGAGTATGGTGAACTACTGAAATGGGAAACATTGGTTCCTGGCTGGAATCAAAGTGCCAACCAAGTGTGGCCTGCCCTGGCCCAGCTCCGCAAGACCATTCAACCAAAGCACTGGGTCCTATGGTGGCGAGTACTAAGGCATAATACTATGACAGGGGTACAGGTGGCCCACATGTACCCAGAAAGCTCCCCTGATTGCCCCCACTGTATTGAGGGAATAATTGGACTCAGACAGCATACAGTACAGCATATGTTTATAGAGTGCCAACTGGTGGCCAACTTGTGGAAGGACATTAATACCTGGCTGCATCAGGGCATTCCTGGGGTTCTACCCCCTTACTCAGCAGTCAATATCCTGTGTCCCTGGGCCATGGCTATCCCACAAGTGGCGGGCATAGTCGGAATTGTACACAGTATTGGACTCTGGACCATTTGGATTGCACACTGACAATGGATCTTTGAGGAAAGAGTAGTATGGGCCACAACACTCCGCTAAGGTTTCCGCAGGCTCCTGGAGGATGCCATCTATGTCAAGTGGCTTCGGGCATGCTGGAGTCACAAGATTCCAGAATTCAAATCAGACTGGCGGGTAGGTGAGGGAGGACTCCAGGTCAAAAATGGAAGGGTGGGAATGATAGAATGGCCAGGTGTGGAAGATACAGATAGTGTAAGAGTAGAAGGGATAGAATAAACATGAACCCCTGAGGGGGTGAGACAGCCACATTATGTAGGGAGGGGATGGGACTTACCATGGGATTGGGAGAGGGGAAATACCTGATGACCACTTTGTCACCGCTACAACTTTATGTACCCTGGGTTTAAAATTCTCAATAAACCAAAAACATA
>RQIL01013532.1:0-11103 GCA_003951145.1 Jimgerdemannia lactiflua | reverse complement strand
AAAAAAAAAAAAAAAAAAAAAAAAAAAAAAAAAAAAAAAAAAAAGAGAGAAGGGAGGGAAGATAAACGGCCAAATCTGATGGCGGGATGCATGCAAATGCCAGACACACAAGACCATCCATAAACTCACAAGCGTCCTTTCACCGTTACAACCAGCGCGTCGGCGGCTTCCGAGAAATCCAACCCAATGACCATGGGCATCCACACGACGAACGTAGCAACCCTCTTAAGTGTTTTTAGGCTCCACACGCGGACCTCGATGCCGCTATTCTGCTCCGAGGCAACGGTGGCGGCGGCGGCGGTGGCGAAAGTGTTACCGCGGAGCTTTAGTGCTTGGACGGGGTTGGCGTGTGCGGCGATGGTGGATAGCTTAACAACGCGTGCGTCGTCCAGATTGCGGTTAACGCGGCGGCGGCGAGCGAGGCGGGCGGTGATCTCGGGGAAGGACAAGGCATTGTGCCAGTGGGTATTGACCAGCAGGCACGAGCGAATGTCGGCGTAGGTCAGGTAGTGAGAGATCTTGAGGAAGAGCTCGAGCGGGAGGAGGGTGGTGTGGTCTTGTGAGAGCATGGTTTGTGGAGACGATTGAATGAGAGATGTTCTCGTAAAGTTGTGGGTCGTTTTGAACCTCGGTGGCTTGGTTCTCCATTCGTCCCGTGACCGACGTCATGCTTCGCTTTTGACGTCAAACGACTGTGTTCTGAATCCTTTCCCACGGCCCAAAACAAAACAAAACGATGGATGGGATTTTGATAAGCTATACGTTGGTGACTATTGAGCGTTTTTGTGAACGTGTACAGGCGAACAAATATATATATGTATATACGGATTTTTGAGGATAATAGATATAGTCAAGACCATGCAAAATGTCAAAAACAGCCGTCATGAAAACATCCGTCATGAAAACATTCCCTAATCCAACCTCCTATTCCACCACAAAACCTCTCCCCGCTCCCCTACTCCGGTTTGACCGCGCCCCCAACCTCATCATCCGGCTGCATGAACTCAAGCCTATTTCCCCACGGATCCCTACAAAAAAACCTAACGTATCCCACGATCTCCTCAGCATCATCCATCACATTGGCCCCACTATCGACCATATGCTTCCTCAAAGCGTGCACGTCCGAAACATCGAACGCCGGGTGTCGCTTACTATTCATGGCCCAGGGACGCACATCCGCGACTTCTTCGGCGCTAATGTGCACCTGTTGCGGCCCGGCACCGACCTGGAGCCAGAGGCCCTCGACCCCGTTATCGAGGTTCGCAGGACGCGGGAGCTCCTTCATGCCGAGCATGCCGACGTAGTATTGGCGGGCGGCGGCAAGGGCCTCAGGGCCGGCAGAGATGGTGATGTTGATGTGATTGATACAGCGGAGGTAGGACATTGTTGGTGAGATGAGGTGGTGAGAGGAATGGGAACGATTTATATGGCTGGTGGGGTTTGGTCAGGCGGTCACCCGTGCCGCGTCCTAGCGCCTGAGTGGGCTGCGCCACAATGGAAAAGCAAGTTAAGCAAGGGTATGCACGGCCTACCTCCAAGTTCTAATACCCTATCTTTGGCCTCGCGTGTGCAGCCGGCCCCTTCCCGAAGCAGCCGGCCTCTTCTCGAATAAGCCCCTTGTGCACCCGAGCCGTCCACATGATCAAAGATAGAGCTGGTTGCTTTTGTTACAATAACATGCCTGCCAAAATCCACCAACCCACGTTCGTCCCAAACCCCCCCCCCCGTTCACGCATAATAAAGAAGAAAAAGGAGGGGCATATGATTTCCATTTTAATTACCGAGGCCAATCTAAGATTATTATCACATCACCGCCCTCAATTCACCCGTCCCTGCATGTGGACCCCGCCTCACACGATCACCTGTGTGTCCTGCAGCTTCGTAGGCCGATACGTCACGTCCGACGGCAGCGTAAAGTCCTTAACCTCCTGCGTATAGTGTATGCGAAGGGCGTCTCGCGCGGCCTGCAGGTGAGATGGGAAGAGGCGTGGCTTGGGTAAGAGGGTCACAAGACATATTTTGCGATGAAAATTGGATATGTGGCATGGACATAACATACCCTGAACTCGGCCATCTTTAACGAGGAGCCGAAACCTGGTGAATTTCGGTGCACACGATGAAAGTCAAAAATCAATAAGTCATCATGTCAAGCACAAGAAGACCCACTACGAAACATGACATTCATCCCGATATCCAAAAACGTAAATACACCCTCAACCTACCTTCGCCCAGCTTCTCCTCTCCGGAGAAAACACCGACTACAAACACGGGGGAGACGGATGTTCTGCCCGTCTCACTCAGAAGCCTAGAGGTTATCGGGGTTCGGGTTTGGTGGGCATAAGATGTGGGGATGCGGGTGAAGAGCAATCGATGATGAAACAAACCAAAATAAATAAATAATGCTCAAGAAAAAAAAAGCGAACCTCGATTCGGGCTCCTTCCTATTCTGCCTCTTCATCAGCCACGTCAGGTATCGCTTCGGGTTGTGGATTTCGATTAGATCGCGAACGTTGAGCTCACGGGAGAGGATGTGCATGTGCACAAACCTCTTGGCGGACTCGGCCCCCTGAGTTGCGTTCAAATATGATGTGATATGCGTAGCTGGTCAATCTCGGACTCAACAGGGAACAGGCAGGCAAACATGTAACAAAACACAGGCGATGACAGGATACCCTTTCGCGGTACAGCGCGCCAATGAGACTTGCCATAGCTTTGCCGACGACGGTCGACTGGGTGAGTTGGTCCTCGGCGGCAGTCTGCGAACAAGCAACGGTAAGGGTGCGCTCGGGATCATGTACAATACGCTATTCTCAATCATCGATCTTCCTCTTTCTTTAAAGAGAATAACCGACCAGAACCCTACCTACCGTCGATTCCGTCCATCTCACTACGTGCTGCATACCGACCTCCCTCCCCAGGTTAGCCAAGGTGACGTTTCCAATGTATCCGGCGAGCACCTGTGAGAAGTTCTCGTCCGGGAGGAACGGGTACCTGATGTGTACGTACTCGCTGACGTAGAGGCCGAGGACGCGCTTTCCTGTGAAGCCGAATTGGATCGGATCAGACCAGGCGGTGGAGCAAGATATGTATGGCAGACTCCCAAATGGTCGACAGAACATTACGATGGAGAGAGAGAGGAAAAAACACATACCCAGATACTCGAGCCGCCTGTTATTGGGCTCTTCCACTTCGCCCACGAACGAGTGGTGGGTGACGATCTGACGTAGCAGCTCCGGATTAAACGGTAGGCCTAGACGCGCACCGAGGGCGACGAGGGCGGGCGTGGGCTCTTTGGCACCGACAGCGGCGAGGACTTGTTTTCTGCTTCGACGCTCCTGCCAGGGGTGGGTCGTGTGGAGGAGAGCGAGGGACGTGAGTTTCGTGGCTGTGCAAGGGAGAGGGAGCGGGGTTAGGCGTGCGAGGGGCGGAAGGGCGAAGGTTTGTCTCAACATTACAGTGTTTCTCTGACAAAACAATTGGCACGCGTCAAATAAAAAGGGGAACATTTTCAATCATGTGATGTCCCAGCCACTTGTTATAACCAGTCACGCGAAAACTGTTCTGTTCTGATCCATCCATGATGATACGACTGCACGGCCTCGTCCCCGTCAACAAGCCGAGGGGCATGACCTCGCATGACGTCGTTTCCCGCGCCCAGCGTGAGATTTCCAAGGCGTGGGAGGCGAGATACAGAAAAGAATTTGGGGACAGAGGGCCCTGGAAGCCGTTGAAAGTAGGGCATGGCGGAACTCTGGTAGGTTTTAATCGCCACGGTTGTTATATAAAGGATACATATATGAAATGGCTTTTTATAAATTCCTGCACCCATATTGATTAATCTTACTGGACTGCCGTGTCACACCACAGGACCCAATGGCTACGGGCGTGCTGGGTACGATATTGTCTTCCGAGGTCTCTTGCGTGTGCGGAAAAGCCAGAATTCATGCACAATCCGAATTTCATTTTCTTCTTCATCTTACCAGTCTTAGGCGTCGGCGACGGCTGCAAGGAGCTCGAAAGATTTCTCACCTGTAGTAAGGTAACGATCCTTCCGTTATATCATCCCACACCATTACCAAACTCACCAGCATCCCTCCTGTTAGGTATACAATGTCACGGCCCTCTTCGGCTCTGGCACGGACACGTACGACGCCATGGGTCGGGTCACGGAAGTCGGGCCCGTGGAGCACCTGACGAGAGAGAATATCGAGATTGAGTTGGAGAAATTTAGGGGGAAAGGGTGGCAGAAACCGCCGATGTAGGTGCCGGTATCGTTATATTGCGATGGGATAGGTGTACGAGATTCAGTATTATGACGCATAGTATTTCACGATGGTCGTTCTCACTCCCTCCTCACCCTGCCGTCTTCAGGTACTCAGCCCTCAAAGTTGCCGGCAAGCCCCTCTACCAATACGCGCGGACCAACAAACCCCTTCCTCCGGACCGGCGACTCACCTCTCGGCCCATAAACATTTTTTCGATTGACGTCATCTCCTACAACCCTGTGTCCACCTACAAACACCCTCCGTCGCGCGACTTGACCTTGCCAGACCCGCCGGCCATATCGCCCTCGGTCTTATTCCGCGTCCGGTGCGGCGGCGGGACGTACATGCGATCGCTTGTGAGCGATCTAGGCGAAAATCTCGGAACCTGGGCGCATATGTGTGACCTCGTAAGGCTTAGCCAGAAGGATATCATCTTGGGGAAGGATACGCTCGAGTTGGAAGAGCTAAAAGATATGGATAGGATTATGTGGGCGATGAGGAGGATGTTGGGATGAGGTAGGGATGGGCAGGAGGTTGGAAGCGAACCCTTTTGATTGTAGGGGGGGATATTGCAATAGGCAGATCGTGCGATGGATGAGTATTTAATGATCGATTGTTGGGAATAAAGAGTTTTTTCAGTGCATATAAAGTCGTTTCGGAAGCGTCATACTCGGTCGATGTGAGTTGAGCTCATTGCACGTGCGCCGCTGGAATCGGCTTGAATCGGCAATACCTCCCTTGCCTGGCAGGCGCCCTGGTTAAATAAATTGATTTAATATAAAAGTGAAAATCTTACCCGATATCGAACTGCAGTCAACCACGCAGGAGCTGATGCCCCGGCAACACTGTTAGCCATGAAAGCTTGGCTCCGAAATGCCTACTATACTGATGAAATCAAACAAGCCCTCAAGGATCAATTGAACACCATTTGTCAAGGAATGTCCAAGGACCCAAACACATTCTACACAAGGATCCGGCATCAAATAGTCCTGGCTGACTATCCTGATGCAGTTCAAGACCAGGTGGCCGAAAATACCCTTATGAAAGGTATCCACTAAGAAATCACCCTAGCCATCCAATCCACCCCAATGGCACTGGACTTAACACAGAAAGTTGCCTATGCTCAAAGATACTGGACCGCCAGACACCTACAAGGATACATGATGGAAAGAATAACCAGAGTAAAAATGGAACCAAGGAATACCCACATAGTCCCAACTGCCATAGTCAACTGGAATACTCAACAACAACAACCACTACAACAAGAACCAAGGAAGGCCGATCCAATGGAGGAACTGGCCAAACAGTTTGCAGAAATGACTGCACATCTCAGTGATGTAGTCAAGGAGTTCAAAAGACAACCAGTGTAGAAGTTTGCTGCCACAAATAAAAGACAATCTATAATGTGCTACAACTGCAAGGAAGAAGGCCATTATGCCTCAGAATACATGGCAGAGAACAAGTGCAAGGCTCAGCCAAGCAATGCAGCTAGGAATCGAGAACAGGCAAATACTATCACCTTTAAGGAAATCAGAGAATCAGAGGAAGAGCAGGAAGAATGGGAAGCTTATCCTGCCACCTCAAGCAAGAAGGACAACTGAGCTACTCCTTACAAGAAGCCAGTGGGGTGGCCTCCAAAGAAGACTCAAGCACAAATAAAGAGGTCAGAAGCGGCCATCGAAAAAGAGATGCAGCCAAGCAAGACTGACCAGGACATGGAGCTGGAACAGGATGCCGAGCTAGAACAGGCAGTAGAAGATATCATCCGAAACACCACACCATCAAGCGAGGGAAAGAAGGAGCAGAAGTTGCACAAGACCAAGACCTTCAAGTATGATATCTTCAAGGATCTCAAAGACCAAAAAGTCAATGCAACCTTTGGCCAACTTGCAGAAATTCTGACTTTCAGACAACAAATGAGGACAGGAATCTCAGATATTGGCAAGGACCAAGGCTGGAGAATAATTGAAGCCAATAATGCATAAGAAGACTCAGATGAAGAGAGTGAAGATAATCAGAAAACATCAGCTTATGCCACTTGTCAGATTGAAGACCAAGTCTTTGAAGCCATCATTGACATCGGAGCCGAAGGATGTCTCATTACCAAGAAGGCAGTAGACTGCCTGGGCTGGGAAATAGAAGAAGCCACCAAACTGGTATTTGTCACAGCTGATGGAATGTGAGCAACTCCCTTGAGAAAGATCTGGGATGTTCCAATCAAGTTTGGAGAAGCCACTATCCCAGTAGATATCATTGTCACCAATGCAACCAACTATGATATCCTCATCGGCAATCAATGGCTTCATAAAGCCAAGATAATGATTGATCTCAGTGCTCAGAAGATGCAGATTGTCTATCGAGGCAGGAAGATCAGAATTCCCATCAATGTCCACAAAGGAGTCTGCCCTGAGATGGAGGAAGAACAAGAGGAAGAGGCCTATATGGTCACCACAAGAAAAGGAAAAAGCAAGTAGCTATCAGACGAAGATTGGTATATAAGAATCGCAGATGGATATGCACCACAAGGAAGGTGCCCCCATGGTGAAGGAATGTACTGTGCCCAACACTTGGATTGCTGCTATTCCTGCATCATTGAAGTAAAGAAGATTACCAACAGGCCAAAAGGGAATCAGAAGGAACCCGAGGATGGACCACCAGAATTATTGGACAATAGTGAAGATGAGGAGGAAGATATCATGGTCAAAATATGAAGAATCCACCCTGATGCAGTCATGCCTCAGTACAAATCAGAAAATACAGCTGGAATGGATCTATCTACTACCACCCATACAATCCTTGAACCACAGACTACCACTATCCTCAGAACAGGAATTGAAGTAACCATTCTGCCAAACCACATTGGAATCCTCAAGACAAGAAGCAGTTTGGCAAAAAGTGAAATATCTATAGAAGGAGGAGTCATCAACTCAGACTACATAGGAGAAATCCTCCTCCTTGCCAGAAATCACAACCCAATAATTCCATTCGAAGTAAGGAAGAAGGATTGGCTGGCACAAATGCTCCTCTTACCTGTTCTTAACCCAAGAATCAAAGAAGTCTCCAAAATCAGACAAACAGAGTGAGAAAGAGCTGGATTTGGCTCTATAGGAAGAGGAGTCTTTGCAGCAACCAAGATTACTGAACTAGAGTACAAGAAGGAGGAAAGCTAAGACAAATACACCTACATAGTCAGAAGGAACTTCCTCCTCAGGAAAGAATTAGCAGATCTCTTGCATACATTCGAAGATATACTGGCCACAGACTTCAAGGACATCAAGACCAAGGAACCCCTATTCTGTCATGATATCAATACAGGAAATGCAAAGCCAATCTATCAGAAGGCCTGCCCTATTCCACCAGCTTATAGGGAATGGCTCAAGATGGAAATCAAGGAGATGGAGGAATCTGGTATCATCAAGGAAGCTAGTAGCCCCTGGTCATCACCTATCGTCCTAGCACCAAAGAAAGGAAGCCGACCAGGAGAATTTGTACCAAGACTATGCACAGACTACCAAAGACTCAATGAGGTCACAGAAAAGGACAGACAACTATTACCCAATATTGGTGACATTCTCATTATGCTGGGAAATGAAGCACGGTTCTATACTACCCTGGATCTATTCTCAGGATTCTACAAAATCGGTCTTACATCTGAAGCCAGCAAAAGATCAGCCTTCATTACTCCGGATGGAACCTATGTCTACCTTCGCATGCCCTTTGGAATGTGCAATGCACCAGCAAGTTTCCAATGAATGATGAATAGCATCTTTAGAGATGTTATAGAAAAATGGATAATGGTATATGTGGATGATGTGATTATCTTCAGTTGGACAGCCAAGGAATACCTAGAACACATCAAGGAAATCCTTAGAAGGCTCTGCAAATATGGCCTCTACATCAAGCCTAAGAAATGCAAATTTGGGGAAGAAGAAATTACATACCTCGGATACATCATCAATCATGAAGAAACACATACTGACCTCGCAAAAATCAAGGCAGTAGCAGCATACCCAGTACCCACCAGCATCACCGAAGCTCAGACCTTTATGGGTCTTGCATTCTACTATAGAAGATTTATTCGAAGATTCTCTCACATTGCTAGTCCCATTTATGACCTGTTCAGAAAGAAGGTCAAATTCCAATAGACACAACAGCAGCAACTGGCCTTCAATGAACTCAAGACCAAATTGACACAGGCTCCAATCTTGAGAAGACCCGACTGGACTCAAGAGTTCATTCTGCAGATGGATGCCAGTGCAATGGGACTTGGAGCCATCCTTGCCCAGAAGAAGAATGGTGCCAAATATATAGTAGCCTATCTCAGCAGAGGTACTCGTGGAGCTGAGCAGTCTTATGAGTCATACAAGCTAGAATACCTTGCAGTTATCTGGGCCATAGAGAAGTTCCACTACTACTTGGCTGGAAGATACTTCACTATCCAGACAGACCACTCGGCACTTACCTGGTTGCTCACCACCAGTGAGCCAAAAGGAATCTATACTCGATAGATTATGAAGCTGCAAGCCTATGATGCCACAATCACTCACTGTCCTGGAAGAATGAATGCCAATGCTGATGCCCTCTCACAGATGCCCCGAAGGACCTAATCCCTATACAATCATCATGAATAAGGAGCTGTACTATGGAATCATCAGCTACTTAGGGCAGCGAAAGATGCCCCTGCATCTGGAAGAATGGACAAAAACAATTATTAATTGGACATGGAAACAATTCGAAACTGATAGAGAAACACTCAAGAAAGGACAGCAATTAGTCATCTCTGAGCACTGGAAGAATCAAGTGATGAAGGAAGTATACGAGCAAGGTCACGTAGGAGGAATAAACACATATGACAAGGCAAAAAGAACCATGTGGTGGCCAGGAATGGAAGAAGATATCAGGCAATTTGTCAGGACCTGTGACAAATGCCAGAAGCAGAAACAAGACCAACGGAATCAAGCCCCTGGATCAGCAGACATTGAGCCAATACTATTTGCCCACATTGCAATGGATGTAATCGGTCCACTACCCCTGACATTGACAGGCAACCGATATGTCATTGTGATTGTAGACCTTTTTATGAAATGGATAGAAGCCAGACCCCTCAAGGAAGTCAATGCACAGTCAATTGCTGATTTCCTTTACAGAGAAATCATCTGCTAATTCAAGACTCCAAAGCAAGTTACCACTGATAGGGGAACGGAATTTGTCAACCAGTTCCATGAGATTCTTTACAAAAAGTACAAGATCCAACATATCAAGACCACAGCCTATCATCCACAAGGAAATGGATAAGCAGAACAAACTAATAAGACCCTCAAGAATGTCATTGCCAAGATCTGTGATGAATATGAAAACTGGGACCACTATCTTCCAATAGCATTATCTACTCTGCGGGATATATGATCACAAAGTACCCACTTCACACCTCAGGAAATACTATTTGGTGAAGAAAGTTCTAGTAAAAATTTGTCAGCAAGTAATGATGCAATTTGGAGACATATAGATATGGAGATACAGAGATTGCATCAAATTAGAAAAAAGGCAGAGGATTACATCATCAAGACGCAGGCACTATAGTGGAACAATGCGGAAAAGACTCACAAGCCCCTGGAGATTATCAAGATAGGAGACGAAGTCCTAGTGTACCGGAATATGGTAGAAGCTTCTTGGTCATGAAAACTGGAGCCTAAGTGGGAAGGACCTTATCTAGTGCAAGATATAAAAGGGACCACCTTTCGACTATGGAAACTCACAGGTACAATAATCCCCACTATCATCCATCGAAACCAACTCAAGAAGTATCATAGCTAATAACCGAAGTACTGCAACTACACTCAAGATCACTAGTGCTGCCCAAAGAGCCATTGAGAGACAATGGCATACCACAGAGCTCCCGACTATAGAAGAATCATTTGACAGTATTAGAAGCATTATGTAGACCCATCTTGCTCGAATCTCACACTTCAAGGCCTATCAGCATTGCACAGAATTCCAAGAGTACTTCAAACTTAGACAGATACTCAACCAGAACCAGAACATGACCAAAGACAATTAGATTGCCGAATGCCAGCTCTCTCTTGCTCAAGTCACTATTGCCAAGAGAATCTACAAGTTATTTCAAGATGATAAGTCAGCATTAGCCCACCTGAGAGGGATAGCCCCCTCAGACTTCAACTGAGTCAAGCGACATCATTAGGAAACAGTGATGCAACAAATTGCTCAGTATAAGACCATTCAGACCATTGAAGCCTGGGAGCTTGAATAGATATTTCAGGGACGAAATTATCTATTCAGAAGGAAGTTGTGATGGTAGAACCAAATATGGAAGAAGGAAAAAGGGATAGATATTTGATCGTGACCAGTCCCAAATTAGTATAGTCTTATAGTTAGCAGTCCCTGATTCTGCCAGATGGCGAGATTATTCTGCCAAGTAGTGAAATCAAAGACCCGATATAGTATAGCATTCTGCCAAATGGCAAGATTATTTCGCCAAGTGGCAAAATGACTCACAGCCTGGCCATGTAACCCGACCATCTCATAGTTAGCAAACCTGTATAAATAACCCAGTATCTTAGAGTGAATAAATCTCAGATCGAAAGTGTTAGCATAAAGAACAAGTATACCAATAAAGGGACTTTCGGGATTACCTCTTTGATACATTTGGCCTCATGGAACTACTGACTCTGGAAGTCAAGAAGACAAGAATTCAAGATAAAGAAATCTGATATACTTGCTAAGTTTAGCATCCACTACATTATAACATATATATAATTATAGACAAATTTATCTATAACTTTAAATGAATTAAGAGATACTTAGTCAAATAAGGTATTAT
>RQIL01013521.1:0-11103 GCA_003951145.1 Jimgerdemannia lactiflua | reverse complement strand
AAAAAAAAAAAAGAAGGATCCAGAAGGATCTGAGAAATCAATGGAAATGCCAAGAGGAAAGTTCTCGGCAAAGATGACAAATGATGACAAATAAAGATCTGCAATGTTCCATGAAGTTCTGTGACTAGTTAAGACTAGAATAGATGTGACTAGAATGTTCTAGTTGTGGCTTAGTACCAAGAAAGGATTTCTAATCATTCAGAAGATACTGGAAGGTTATGGAAAGTACTAGAAAGACAAAGAAAAAGAAATAAACTATGCTAAAATGTTACATCTCCTCCTCCTTAAGAATCAATATCCTCATTGAATTCAAAAGGTAACACAAGAAAATAAAACCAAAAGAGAGGATAAATAAAATATATCAGCTCATTGACAAGGACCGGCCATCCTTGTATAAGGTAAGGGCCAAAGTATCATCTTAATTGGATGAGAACTGGTTCGAACCTTATTAGTTGCAGGATTTACAGAGTTCTTCTGTAAGTCTTGTTGCTGATGCTATATTCCTTAGAGTGCCCTGATGCATAATGTACCTGATCAGTACAGTATGTCATCTACTAACTAAGAGGAGAACCTCATGGGCAGTCAATGAGTTCCTTTTTGCTCAAACTCTTGAATGAGGTCTTGAGAGTTCTTGAGATTGGTAGCAGATTCCCAGGTAGCATCATATTCAGGGTAGCCCATCCACTTGACTAGATATTCTGTGCAATGGTATCAAACTCGTTTGTTTAAGATTTTCTCAACTTCCTACTCGATGTGATCTTGGACCATAACTGGTGCTGAGGGTGTCGGAATTTGGCCAGGGTAAGGGGGTGACTAGTTCCAGGTCTTGAGTTGTGACACATGAAATACTGGATGTATTTGCATAGTTGACAGTAGACTGAGATGGTAAGAATAGGTAGAGACTTACTCAGTGATCTCGAAAGGTCTAAGGTACTTGGGTTGGAATTTGGCTGACTAGCGATTGACTTGAGATTGAACCTTGATGTTGTCAGCTTTGAGTAGAACCATATCTCCAATAGTGTAGATGACATCACGACATTTCTTGTCTGCATACTTAGCTTGATGTTATTGAGCCTTTAGCAGATTTGCAGTTGCAATCTTGAGAAGAGAATCCATTTTGTCAATAAGGTTCTGAGCAGTGGAGACTTGTGTGTGACTGGATTGCTGGAATGAGACTAGACTTGCAGGGGTCTTGGGGTTTTGACTGTATAGTAGCTGAAAAGGGGAAAGACCAGTAGATGATTGAACTGCATTATTGTAGGCAAACCTGGCATAGGTCAGGTAGTGGTCCCAATCATCTTGCTCATAAGATACATAGTTTCTGAGCATTTGTTCAAGTATTCTGTTCATTCGCTCAGTTTGTCCATCAGTTTGAGGGTGAAAGGCAGTGGATATAGTGATTTGGGTTCCAAGGGTCTTAAAGAGTGCTTGCCAGAAGTGACTTGTAAATTTGGGGTCGCGGTCACTGACAATTACTCAGGGGAGTCCATATTGGCAGAAGACAGACTTGAAGAAGATTCTAGCAATCTCAGGGGCAGTGGCATTGATTATGGTTGGCTCAGTGATAGTGATCTTGGTCAGGTGGTCCACAAACATGATGATGGCATCATAGCCTGATTTGGTTCGTGGGAGTTGTACAATGAAGTCCATTGTGACTTGCTCGAACTTCTTGGTCGGAATTGGCAAGGGTTGCAGAAGACCAGCAGGTGTTTAGTTGCTTGACTTATTCCTTTGGTAAAGATCGCAGCTTTGAACATACTCCTTGATTTCCTTAAGCATGTTGGGCCAGTAGTAGTCTTGCTGAATGTTCTTGATGGTCTTCTCAGTTCTAAGGTGACCAGCTAGTGGGGAGTCATGATATTCATGAAGGATCTTGTACCATAGTTTAGGGTTGGCAGGAATATAGACCTTATCTTGATAGTACATGAGGTTGTTCTTGAAGGTGTACTTTTCTTTGAATTCCTTGATGTCCTTTTGTAGAACCAAAGAGTCTTGTTCATATGCCATCTTGATCTGGTTAAGGAATTTGGGTACTACAGTGACTTGTAGGATGGCAGCAAGGTCAGGTCTTCTTGAGAGTACATCTGGTACAACCAGGGTTTTGCCGGGCTTATAGATGATGTTTGGAATAAAGGTCTGAAGTAGCTGGCTCCACTTGGCTTGTTGACAGGAGAGAGTTGGTTGGGTGTTAATGTACTGAAGAGACCTGTGATCTGTAATCATATCAAATTCAACTCCTTCTAGGTAGTGTCGCCAGATCTTGAGAGCATAAATGATTGCCAGGAGTTTCTTTTTGTGAGTGGCTAGCTTTTGTTCTGCAGGGGACAATTTCCTTAACTTGAATGCAATGGGTCTGTGTCCTTGTCCATCATCTTGAGAGATGACTGCACTAATTGTGAAGTTGGATGCATCAGTAGTGACAGTGAACTTCAAGTTCAGGTCCATGTTTCTAAGGACAGGTGCATGGGTCAGGCAGTTCTTGAGTTCTTGAAAGGCTTGTTGACAGAAGGTATCCCAGATGTAGGGAACATAGAGGTCAGAGTTGGGTTGCTTTTGCAGGAGATTTGTCAAAGATTCTGCTATGCCAGAGAAGTTCTTGACAAATCAGTGGTAGTATCCAGCCAGGCCAAGGAAGGACCTAAGTTTGGTGAGACTTGCTAGTACAGGCCACTGTTCAATGGCTTGTATTTTCCTTAGATCTACTTGAATTCTTTTGGCTGATATAATGTGTCCAAGGTATTCAACTTGATCCTTGAAGAATTCACATTTCTTGAGCTTTGTATAAAGCTTGTGTTCATGCAAGATCTTGAGGACTTGTTCAAGGTGTTTGAGATGTTCTTCTTCAGTGCCACTGAAGATCAGGATGTCATCAATGTATACGAGTACAAAGATATAGAGCTGATCCTTGAAGACAGTTTGCATGAGATCTTGAAAGGTTGCTGGTACATTGGTGAGACCAAAGGCCATGACTAGAAATTCATAAAGTCCAAAGGGTATCATGAAGGCAGTCTTGGGTATGTCTTCTGACTTGATTTGAATTTGGTGATACCCAGAGGTCAGGTCAATCTTGGTAAAGTATTTGGCATTCTTGAGGGCATCAAAGATTTGATCTATAAGAGGCAGTGGGTAATGATTTTTGACTGTGATCTTGTTGAGTGCATGGTAGTCTAGCACATTCACAGGGTATCATCCTTCTTCTTAACAAACAGGACTGGGGAGCCAAAGGGTGACTTGCTTGACTGAATGGCTCCTCACTCAATAAGTTCATTGAGTTCCTTCTTGACTGCTTCAATTTCAAGTAGTGACATGTGGTACATCTTCTTCTTGGGTATGGCCACATCTGGTACCAACTTGATTTCATGGTCATGGTCTCTTGAAGGTGGTAGACCAGGTAGTTTGTCTGGGAAGACATCCTTGTACTTGTTCAGCAGTAGCTTGATACTCTTGCTGATTGATAGCTTCTTGTCTTCTTTCTTAGGTCGGATTAGTACAACAAAGGCACAGGTAGCTTTCTTGAGAGCCTTCTTGAACTGGGTTGCCAAAAGGGTGGCAATTGGAGTTTTCGCTTGAGTCTTGTCTAGCTTGATTGTGATGTTGGCTCTATCTTGAATCAGGATAACTTCATTCTTGATCCAATCGATGTGTGGATTGTGCCGTGTAAGCCAGAGCTTGCCTAGGATCAGGTCATGGTCTCCTAGAGGTGCTACTTCAAAATCTAGACATTCTCAATACTTCTGAATCTTCAGGGGAAGTTTGGCGGCAATTGAGTTGATTGGTAGAGTGGTGCCATCAGCAGTGACAACTCCACTATTCTTGCTGGCTGGCTTAGTGAGAATCTTGAGCTTGTTGATGAGGTTCTTGTTGATGAAGTTCCCAACAGCTCCACTGTCTATGAAAACATCTAGTTCTTGATCTTTGACTAGACCCTTGAAGATGAGCATTGAGTTGGCTTGGTTCTCGGCTATGCTAGCAACTTGATCAGTACTGCCAAAGCCTTTCTGATCTTGCTTGGTTGGAGACAACTTGGTGACCTCCTTGATGGCAGGTAGAGTGGCTTACTCCAAAATAAGCTGAGCAATTCTGTCACCTTCATTGACAGTATAAGGTTGGTCCTTGTGGTTGACTAGTAGGACTTGTATTTCTCCTCGGAAGTCAGGGTCAATGACTTCAGCACTAACATCCAGTGAGTACTTAACACTGAGGCCAGATCTTGGTACAATTCTTGCATAGTGTTCCTTGGGTATTTCGACTGCTAGGCCAGTTGGGATGAGCCTTCTCTCATGTACAGGGATGGTGACTTGTTGTACTGACTGAAGGTCCAAACCAATGGCTCCTTCTGACTGCACTTGAGGAATCTGGGCCTTGGGATTAACTCGCATGAAATTGAGTACTACTTCTTGTTTGACTTGTTGACCTTGAGTGTCTTTGGACAGGACCAGGATCCTCTTGGATTTGGTAGTCTTCTTGGGACATTTCATAGCAATGTGGCCAGGCTGTTGGCAAAAGAAGTAGGCTCCAGCCTTCTTGAGGCACTCCTTTTCTTCAGGTGTCAGCTTGTTCTTCTTGTTCTTGTCGATGATGTCTAGATCCATGGAGGTAGGTCCAACAGTTCTGACTTTGGTCTCCTCCCTTCTGTGGTTATTGTTGAATGGCAGTCTCTTCTGCTCAAAGCAGTTACCATAGGTGATGACATCAAACCTATCAGCAATTTTCATTGCTGTGTCTAGATCTTTGGGTTCTTCTAGTTCAACACAAACTCAGGTTTATCCCTTGAGACCTCGGATGTACTTGTCAACCTTCTTGTCTTCAGTGACATGAGGTAGCTCCAGTAGAATTGACAGGAATTGTGCATTATATGCTTATACAGACTTGAGTTATTTGACATTTGCCAGGCAGTCTCGCGTGACCTTGGTGCTATTGACAGGTTTGAATTGGCCTTGAATAACATCTGAGAATTCGCCCCAGACCTTGATTTGGTCAGAGAATCTTGTATTCTGGATATGATTTCACCACTAGATTGCAGCATTCCCTCGGAGAAGTATGGCAGCAAATTGGACTAGTACTGCTTCATCCAAATTGGTCAGTTCTCCATACTGCTCCAATTGGAAAAGCCAAGCATCGGTAGACAGTCCTTCTCTTTGGCCATCAAAGGTATCAGGCTTCTGAGGCTTGATGGTGACTACTGTCAGAGATACCATTGTGGGTACTGATGTAGATACAGGAGCTTTGCCCTCCTTCTTGTCAAGGCATTCTTGAAGTTGGGAAATTTGAGCCAGTGCAGTGTGCAGCAGGCTTTCTAGAGTCCCAGCTGACTGAGTCGGAATTGACTGTTCCTCCTCTTCTTCTTGCTGAATGTAGGGTGTATTCTGTGGGACGTGGTTATTGTAAGAAGTACTACCCCAGTTATCAGCATCCATGGTGTTCGAGTAGTTCTTGAAGGGTTTCTTGAGAGGTTTCTTGTTTAGGCAAGGTGTAACTTAACCGCTGCTACCAAGTATAATGGTTCTGGTTTCTTAAATGAGGAATCAACTAAATTTTAGAGGTTCAAAGTAGCTCAAAGAGTTACTAAGAGTTCAAGAGATCTTGTGGTTTCTGGGAGAAAATATTTTGAGCTTTATTCGAAAGAACAGAGAGGATATTTATATAAGATCTGAAAGAAGGATCCAGAAGGATCTGAGAAATCAATGGAAATGCCAAGAGGAAAGTTCTTGATAAAGATAACAAATGATGACAAATAAAGATCCGCAATATTCCATAAAGTTCTGTGACTAGCTAAGACTAGAATAGATGTGACTGGAATGTTCTAGCTGTGGCTTAGTGCCAAGAAAGGATTTCTAATCATTCGGAAGATACCGGAAGATTATGGAAAGTACTAGAAAGACAAAGAAAAAGAAATAAACTATGCTAAAATGTTACAAGAAAGATAAGTCTATATAATATTTTAAATACTATTATAAGATTTCTCTATAGTCAGAGGTTCAATGGAGTGCTACTGTCTTTTGATGGCTCTTTGAGCAGTACTAGTAATCTTGAGTACTATTGCAGTACTTTAGTTATTAGCCATAGTACTTCTTGAGTCAGTTTGATAAATAATAGTAAGTGTAACAGTTCTGGTTTCTTAAATGAGGAAGTGACTTAATTCTAGTAGTTCAAAATAGCTCAAAGAGTTACTAAGAGTTCAGGAAGATCTTGTGGTTTCTGGGAGAAAATATTCTGAGGATATTTATATAAGATCTGAAAGAAGGATCCAGAAGGATCTGAGAAATCAATGGAAATGCCAAAAGGAAGGTTCTTGATAATGATGACAAATAAAAATCTACAATGTTCCATGAAGTTCCATAACTAGCTAAGACTGGAACAGAAGTGACAAGAATGTTCTAGCTATGACTTAGTGTCAAGAAAGGATTTCTAATTATTCAGAAGATACTGAAAGATTACAGAAAGTACTAGAAAGACAAAGAAAAGAAATAAACTATGCTAAAATATTATAGTGAGTATTATTATGTCTGAGAGCTTTAGTAGCCAAAAGGTAGTCTCTTTATATCTTATACCAGATAAGATTCTTTTTACTTTTCTATTTTCTTATAAGTGATAAGCCATAGTCTTGATATATTGGATCTTATACTTCTTATAGAGAATTTTATAGAACTGATTGATAAATTCTATTTCTCTATCAGTAGTAACTTGCTTTGGGGTCTTGAATTAGTAGATGATTTCTCTATACAAGAAATCAGCAATTGACTATATATTGGCTTCTTTAAGAGGCCTAGTCTCTAGTGCTCTCAATAAATCGAATTGAATCAAATTAGACCTAAATTTGATTCAATTTGAAAACTTCAAATTGAATTAAGGCCCAATTTGATTCAAATCAATTTGAATTAAGGTCCAATTTAATTCAAGGTCCAATTCAAACTCTATTTTTAGAAATTTAATAACACAACGAATATATATCCAAATTTAATGATCTTTAGCTTATTAGATTTCTCTTATATAGTATTCATCAAGTTATTACATTTCTAAAAATAGGTTTCAAATCAGACCTCAATTTGATTCAAATTCAATTCAATTCGAACTCAATTTAAATTAAAAAATCCCCAATTCAATTTGATTCAAATAATCCTCAATTCGATTCAATTCAAATTGATTTGATTCATTTGGAAGCACTACTAGCCTCTATTTATTTTATAAATGAGTCTATACCTATAATATTATATTAGTTACTTATCAATATCAGAGATAGAGGGCCAATTACATCTATTGCAATATGAGTAAATAGTATTGTGTTGTGAATTTAATCGGATAATTGGATATTCTCAGTGAAAGGGAGGAGAGAGAAGAGCATTTGTTTATTGATCCAAGTAAGTCGCACTTTTATACGTCAAGATTGATGATGTCACCCCAACGCCACTGTGCCACAAATTATCATATCTATATCGAGTGCTATATCAAGTTGTAATCTCAACACTCCCGCTCAATGAGATAATAGAAAGAAATAAGAACTGCAAGAAATGCACTGTAAACTAGAACTGTAACTAGAAATTTTCGCAGCTTGAAAAGTGTCTGAATAACCCGTTCGTAGATAAGGGATGTAGGTAAGAAATGCAAAATGTATGTGGATGGCAGTAAGGGAGGCTTTTAAGTGTCTGAAAAGTGTCCCATGGTCTTCGCTAGATTTTGCCAGATGACCGTATACTCCCGCTTAATCCATTAATCTTATAGTTCACTGTTCCTTTGATAGGAGACTTATTCTTGAGTGCCGTTCTCGATGAGAGATTCATGTGCTCTTGGCAGAGTGTCTTGGGTTCTTTTGGCGGTTGCTCTTTCGGCGATTGCCCTTTCGGCGGTTGCCCTTTCGGCGATTGATCCTTCGGCTCTTTCAGCTCTTTCGGCTCTTTCGGCTCTTTCAGCGGTTGCCCTTTCAGCTCTTTCAGCTCTTTCGGCTCTTTTGGCTCTTTCGGCTCTTTCGGCTCTTTCGGGGAGGATTCCTCATTGCTCAAGATTTCGCTGTCATCCTTGATTTCTGTTATTTTTGCCTCAGAATACATTCTCACTGGCTTTACCGCTGGAGATGTTGTTGCCAGTTGTTGTCATTTGTGCTGAATGTTGCGCTGTTTGTTGCACCATTTAATCAGCGATTGTTGCCTTATAGTGCTGCCGTTAATCGTATAGAAATTTCCTCGTTTCGAGACTGTCATTACTCGCTGTTGGCTCTTCGAGTTGTAGACCATTGCACCCTTGGAGTGTATCCTTATCTTCCTATTGCCGCGAGCCATCATTTTTCCTATCGAGAAGAAGTTCTTGCTGATGCTCAGAACATATAGTATGTCTACTAAGGTGCCGTAGGGTTCGGCGACGTTTCCGTGGAGATGTATGGTGACATTGCCCTTGCCTTGAGCATAGATGATGTTGTTTTTGTTTCCCAATTGAATGAGTACAGGGTGCTCGAATGGCTCGTATGTGAAGAACCACTCCCTGTGTGCTATCATATGTTGCATAGCCCCTGAATCCATGAGCCAGATGTCATTATCATTATCATTGTCTGAGTTGGCGCTGCTCGCGCTGCTTACGTCGTTACCACTTTTTGCTGGGTGAAAAGCGTGTGGCTGACCGACCATAGATGTCAGGTTGGTGGTAGAATTCGTAGTAGATCCCATGCTTATAGGGCTGAAGATATGACCGGTGTTGGTGGAACTGGCAGTAGAATTCCCGGTTGCAGGTGAATATGTTGCTTGCGCAAAAAATAGACCATAATCATCAGTTTCGGTAGTATATGTTGTTGCCTGTCCACGCTGCTCTTTGTCACACCCTTTGTTTTCATGTCGTTGACCGTCACTGCGGTTATCATGATCATTTTCTTCATTTTCACTCTCCCTATTCTTGCAATAGCATTTGCTTTCATGGTGACCATACTTGCTACAATGATTGCAGTAGCTGTCAAACTTGGCTTGTTGTTGTCCACACTTTTGACCTTGTTGGCATTTGCCTCGTCCGCGGGAGCTGTAAAAGGCTTTTTCGTCGTCATCGGCTTCATTGCCATTCCCCTGATTCGTTTCTTCATTGAGGAGGCTTGTTATCATGTGCTGATAGTCTGTAAGCTTGCCACTCTCATGCATAGCAATGACCATCATCTTGTACGCATCGGGGAGGCCTCGTATAAGCGCCAGAACTTTGTCTTCTCCCTTGACGTAATCCGTCGGCGTACTGAGCGAATTCACCTCACTTACCAGATCATTGACGTGACTGGCGTAATCGCGGATCGGCTCATTGGGCTTCATCCAGATATTGAATAGCTGTGTCTTTAAGTGGAATCGGTTCGACACAGATGCTTGCTGGTAGTGATTACGTAGGATCTCCCATGCGTCATGCGCTGTCATAGCATTGATTATAAGCTTGAGTTGCAAGTTCACGAGCGTGAAGGTGATCTCTATTAGTGCTTTGTCATCCTTCGCAGTGTCATAGTTGTTAATTTGCACTTGCGGTTGTATATACTCTGCCAAGCCACACTCCTTTAGGAGATTCGTCATATGATAGGCCCAGATTGCGTAATCTCTGCCATCGAAGACAGGGATGGACCTCTTGACTGTGTTTACCATTACGGGGATGCCTGTGGCTGTGCTCGTACTTGGTGCGCTCGTATTTCCTTGGGTTGCCATCTTCTTGCTATAGTGTAGTGTATGTTAAAGAGGTGTCTTTGTTATTATTATCCACTTAGTCGCTAGCGGGGCTCATAACCTTTGTTGTGAATTTAATCGGATAATTGGATATTCTCAGTAGAAGGAAGGAGAGAGAAGAGCATTTATTTATTAATCCAAGTAAGTTGCGCTTTTATACGTTAAGATTGATGATGTCACCCCAACGCCACTGTGCTACAAATTATCATATTTATATCGAGTGCTATATTGAGTTGTAATCTCAATATATTGGTTTGATATCTACTGATTCTCATAGTTTTGCTTCTATTTCTGAAATTTATTATAGGTTCTGATAAATTGCCTAATATCTTCTATTTCTGACCACTATATGGTTCTTCTTACTTTGTTATATATATTTGTTCCTCCTATATAATCTTGCTATATACTTTCTCATTACTTAATTCTTCTAGTACTCAGAGATACATAACTAATTATTATCCTTTCTTAAGTATTTCTCTATCAGTTTCAAATTATTTCTATATCTGATTAATAATTATTTTTGTCCATTCTTCTAGAGATAGAGGCATTTTTTACTACTCCAGATAGCTAATAATTTCATAGTACAGCTTTTTATTCATAGTGATTTTGTAGGAATTGGGTCCTTCAGAGTATCTGTAAGAGAGTATTGGTATTAGTATTGGTTTTTCTGAGATAGTGAGTGATTGTGATATCATATACTTATAGCTTTATGATCTATTAAGTATAGATTCCTTTCAGCTCACTAGTGGTGAGTAATCAGATAAGTGCTGAGTAGTCCATCTAAATAGTGAAGTATCTTCTAGCTAGATAGTAGTAGAATTTTTCCATAGTCCAAATGACTATAAGATATTCTAGCTTGTATAACTTATAGAACTGCTCAGCTTTATGAGTATCTTGGCTAAGGTAGGCTATTATATATTTGACACTATTCTTCTTTTATGCAAGGACATCTCCAAGTTCCATTACACTAGTATCTATCTGCAGAATAAACTTCTATATCTAGTCAGATCTTCTCAAAATTGAAGTCTAGATCAATCTGATCTTAAGTTCATCAAAGACTAGTTATTGCTATTATATCTACTGAAACTTGACCTCTTTTTTGAATAGATTATAGATAGGACTAGCAATATGAGAGAATCTGTAAATAAATCTTCTATAGTAGAATATAAGTCCTATGAAAGCTTGGACTTCAGTGATGCTAGTAGGTACTAGATATGCTGCCACTGTTTTGATTTTTGCACAATCTGTATATATTCTATCATAGTTGATAATATGTCCAAGATATGTGATTTCTTCCTCTCCAAATTTGCTTAATATAGAGGTCATACTTATGAAGTTGTTTGAGAATTTCCTTAATATGTTCTAAGTATTCCTTGGCTATCTGACAGAAGATAATCATATTATCTATATATATATATATACCATTATCCAT
>RQIL01013510.1:0-11104 GCA_003951145.1 Jimgerdemannia lactiflua | reverse complement strand
TTAATTGAACTAACTATACTGAGATTTATTCTGTAACATTTTAGTGTAGTTTATTTCTTTTTCTTTGTCTTTCTAGTACTTTCCATAATCTTCCAGTACCTTCTGAATGATTAGAAATCCTTTCTTAGTACTAAGCCACAGTTAGAACATTCTTGTCACTTCCATTCCAGTCTTAGCTAGTTATGGAACTTTATGGAATATTGTGGATCTTTATTTGTCATTATTGCTGAGAACCTTCCTCTTAGTATTTCCATTGATTACTCAGATTCTTCTAGATTCTTCTTTCATATCTTGTATAAATATCCTCTCTGTTCTCTTAAATAAAGCTCAGAATATTTTCTCCCAGAAACTACAAGATCTTCCTGAACTCTTAGTAACTCTTCAAGCTACTTTGAACTACTAGAATTAAGTCACTTCCTTATTTAAGAAACCAGAACCATTACACTTGGTAGCAGCAGTTAAGTTACACCTTGCCTAAATAAGAAACCTTTCAAAAACTAGTCAAACACCATGTTCATAGATACCAATAACTGGAGTAATACTTCTTATAACAACTATGTCTCACAGAATGCTCCCTATATTCAATAAGAAGAAGAGGACAAAATTCTGAACCAGTCATCTGGGACTCTAGAAAGCCTGCTGCACACCACACTGACTCAAATTTCCCAACTTCAAGAATGCCTAGACAAGAAGGAGGGCAAAGCTCCTGCATAGCCTACACTGGTACCTACAATGGTATCTCCAATAGCAGTCACTATCAAGCCTCAGAAGCCTGATACCTTTGATGGCCAAAGAGGAGGACTGTCTACTGATGCTTGGCTTTTCTAATTGGAGCAGTATGGTGAACTGACCAATCTGAATGAAGCAGTACTAGTCCAATTTGCTGCCACACTCCTCTGAGGGAATGCTGTAATCTAGTAGTGAAACCATATCCAGAACACAAGATTCTCTAGCCGAATCAAGGTCTGGGGTGAATTCTCAGATGCTATTAAGGGCCAATTCAAACCTGTCAACAGTACCAAGATTGCACAAGACCACCTGGTGAATGTCAAACAACTCAAGTCTGTACAAGCATATAATATACAATTCCTGTCTATTCTTCTGGAGCTACCTCATATCACTGAAGATGAGAAGGTTGACAAGTATATCTGAGGTCTCAAGGGACAAATCTGAGTTTATGTTGAACTAGAAGAACCCAAGGACCTAGACACTGCAATGAAAATTGCTGATAGGTTCAATATTATTACCTATGACAACTGCTTTGAACAGAAGAGATCGCCATTCAACAATAACCCCAGAAGGGAGAAAACCAAAGTCAGAGCTGTTGGACCTGCCCTCATGGATCTAGAAGTCATTGATAAGAACAAGAAGAACAAGCTTACACCTGAGGAAAAGGAGTGCCTCAAGAAGGCTGGAGCCTGCTTCTTTGCTGACAGCCTGGCCATATTACTACAAAATGTCCCAAGAAGACTACCAAACCCAAGAGGATCCTGGTCCTGTCCAAAGACACTCAAGGTCAATAAGTCAAATACGAAGTTGTGCTCAATTTCATATGAGTCAACCCCAAGGCCCAGATTCCTCAAGCATAGTCAGAAGGAGCCATTGGTTTAGACCTTCAATCCATTCAACAAGTCACTATTCCTGCCCATGAAAGAAGGCTCATTCCAACTAGCCTTGTAGTCAAAATACCCAAGGAATATTATGCAAGAATTGCACCAAGATCTGGTCTCAGTGTCAAGCACTCACTGGACATCAGTGCTGAAGTCATTGATCCTGACTTCTGGAGAGAAATGTAAGTCCTACTAGTCAACCACAAGGACCAGCCTTATACTGTCAATGAAGGTGACAGAATTGCATAGCTTATTCTGGAGTGAGCCACCCTGCCTGCCATCAAGGAAGTCACCAAGTTGTCTCCAACCAAGCAAGATCAGAAGGGCTTTGGCAGTACTGACCAAGTTGCTAGTATAGCTGAGAACTGAGCCAACTCAATGCTTATCTTTAAAGGTCTAGTCAAAGGTCAAGAGCTAGATGTTCTCATAGATAGTAGAGCTGTTGGAAACTTCATCAACAAGAACCTCATCAACAAACTCAAGATTCTCACCAAGCCAGCTGGCAAGAATGGTAGAGTTGTCACTGCTGATGGCTCCACTCTACCAATTGATGTAATTGCTGCTAAACTTCCCCTCAAGATTCAGAAGTACTGGAAATATTTAGATTTTGAAGTAGTACCCCTAGGAGATCATGACCTGATTTAGGCAAACCCTGGCTTATGCAACACAACCCACATATTGATTGGACCAAGAATGAAGTTACCCTGATTCAAGATAGAGTCAACATTAAAATCAAGCCAGATAAGACTCAGATGAAAACTCTAATTGCAACCCTTTCAGCAATTTAGTTCAAGAAGATCCTCAAGAAAGCTACCTGTGCCTTTGTTGTACTGATCCATCCCAAGAAAGAAGACAAGAAACTATCAATCAGCAAAAGTGTCAAGTTACTGCTGAACAAGTACAAGGATGTCTTCCCAGACAAACTATCTGGTCTACCACCTTCAAGAGACCATGATCATAAAATCAAGCTGGTACCAGATGTGGCCATTCTCAAGAAGAAGATGTACTGCATGTTACCTCTTGAAATTGAAGCAGTCAAGAAGGAACTCAATGAACTCATTGAGTGAGAAGCCATTCAGCCAAGCAAGTCACCTTTTGGCTCCCCAGTCATATTTGTCAAGAAGAAGGATAATATCTTGCAAATATATATAGACTACCATATATTCAATAAGATTACTATCAAGAATCATTACCCACTACCACTCATTGACCAAATATTTGATGCTCTCAAGAATGCCAAATACTTCACCAAGATTGACCTTACCTCTGGGTATCACCAAATCTACATCAAGCCAGAATACATATCCAAGATAGTATTCATAATACTATTTAGACTATACAAATTTCTAGTCATGGCCTTTGGTCTCACCAATACACCAGCAACCTTCCAAGATCTCATGTAGATTGTCTTCAAGGATCAGCTCTATATCTTTGTACTCATGTACATTGATGACATCCTGATCTTCAGTGGTACTGAAGAAGAATATCTCAAACATATCGAATAAGTCCTCAAGATTCTCTATGAACACAAGCTTTACACAAAGCTCAAGAAGTGTGAGTTCTTCAAAGATCAAGTTGAATATCTTGGACACATTGTATCAGCCAAAGGAATTCAAGTTGACCCAAGGAAAATACAAGCCATTGAACAGTGGCCTGTACCAGTAAGTCTCACCAAACTTAGGTTCTTCTTTGGTCTGGCTGGATACTACTGTTGATTTGTCAAGAATTTCTCTGAAATAGCAGAATCTTTAACAAACCTCCTGCAAAAGGAACCCAACTCTGACCTCTATATTCTCTATATCTGGGACACCTTCTGTCAACAAGCTTTTCAAGAACTCAAGAATTGCCTGACCCATGTACCTGTTCTTAAAAACATAGACCCAAGCTTGAAGTTCACTGTTACTATTAATGCATCCAACTTCACAATTGGTGCAGTCATCTCTCAAGATGATGGTCAAGGACACAGACCTATTGCATTCAAGTCAAGGAAATTGTCCCCTGCAGAACAAAAGCTAGCTACTCACAAAAAGGAACTCCTGGCAATCATTTATGCCCTCAAGACCTGATGACACTATATAGAAGGAGTTGAGTTTGATGTGATCACCAATCATAAGTCCCTTCAGTACATTAACACCTGTTGTATAGTACTTCTTTGGGATATGGAGAGAAAAAGAGTGGCAATTTATTAGATAATACTGTGACATGAATTTATGCATACTGATTGATGATATCTCTTATTGTCAATGTATATATCAAGTTATCATATCCCAATACTTCCACTCAAGGAGATATGTACAAAAAAAAAGAGAAAAAGAAGAATGCAAACTAGACAAAAGCAATGCATTATGCATACAAAGCTAGAACTGCAATAATTTAAATCTAAGGAATTTTCATGGGTCGAAAAGTATTCTAAAATATCCACTATAATCAACTTATTAGCAAAGAATGCAATATATGTAATCCACTTGTAGATGAGAGATATAACTAATGTATGTTAATTTCAATATCAATGTAGTATGAGGCACTTTTAACAACTTGAAAAGTCTCATGACTTGCTCATAAGACCCATTCCTTTGGTACATAGCTCAAAATTCAGCTTTGGAAGGGCTTTTGTAAGTGAATCGGCAATCATGTACTTCATAGAGATGTATTCCAAGTATATACTCCCACACTCTACACATTCTTAAATGAAATGATGGAGTATATCAATATGTTTCATTCTGTTGTGGTATACCAGATTCTTGGCAAGTGCTATCATTGATTGATTGTCTTGCCTGATCAGCATAGAGTACCATTCCTGACTGAAGCTGAGTTCTTTTAATAGCTTGTGGAGCCAAACGGCCTCCTTTGTTGCCAATGACAATGTCTGGTACTCTGCCTATATTAATGATGTCACCACAGAACTCTGCTTATGTGTTTGCCATGAAATGACAAACTCTTTGTCTTTGTTTATGCTGATGTAAAAGAGACACCCAGTCATAGACTGGCAATCTTCCAAATCTCTAGCCCAATCGGCATCACACGCACCAAATAGCCGGATGCCATTGTTCTTGCTCCTGCTCAATCCATTGTCACCACCCAACATGAGCATATAGTATGCTGATCCCTTTAGGTATCTGAAAATCCTCTTAACTGCTGTCCAATGTGAGTTATTGTAGTATGAGCAATACTGTGCTATCTTATTGATAGTGTAGGATAGGTCCAGCCTCATTCCAATCATTAAATATATGAGAGAACCAACAGCTTGATAATAGAGAATGTTTTTGGTGGATTCAAGCATAGTATTGGGCTTTCTTAACTTTACGAAAGTCTCCATTGGGGTGCCAATGAGCTTACATTCACTCATATTAAATCTTTTGAGAACAGCCTTAGTGTACATTTCTTGCGAGAGATGTATGGTGCACATGCTCCTGTCATATATAATCAATATTCCCAAAAGGAAGGATGTGTTGTCCATGTCAGTCATTTTGAATTCTTGGCATAGGGTTTCCTTTACTCCATTGAGCCTATTCTTACTGGCAATGATAATGATATCATCTACCCATATACCAATAAATACTACGCCATCATCATAATACTGGATGTATACACAATTATCTACTTTGCAACACATGAACCTGTCATCAAGGAGATATTTATCAATCCTTTTATTCCATAATCATGCTGCTTGCTTGATGCCATATAGTCTCTTATGTAATTTGCATATGAGTTCTCCATTTTCATATCCTTGCAGTTGATGGATGTATAGTTCAGTGTTTATATCACTATTCAGAAATGCCATCTTCACATCCATTTGATGGACTTCCAGGTCATATAGCATGCTGATTGCAAGGAGTATTCTAAGTGAAGTAAGCTTAAATACAGGTGAAAATGTCTTGTTATAGTCTATGCCATAATCCTGCAAATAATCCTTGGCTACGAAATGAGTCTTATACCACTCTATATTTCCTTCAGCATTGCACTTTATTCTATATACCCATTTGGATCCAATTGCTTGACGATTTTGTGAGAGAGGTACCAAGTCCCAGGTACCATTCTTGATGAGCAAATCATATTCCTCATCCATCATATGTTCCTATTTCTTACTGTCCAGGCATTGCATAGCCTTGTTGTATATGTATGGCTCACTGGATGTTGCAATGTATGCACATTCATATGCATCAGTGTAGCTTATATAATCTTTACATTACCATCTGGGGCTTACTGGCATATCCCAATAACTTCCTAAGTTGGAACACATCTCATTCCTGGGTTTACGCTTTGGCTTGCCTTTTCCTTTGGTTTTCTCATTGCTGGAGGAGGATTCACCATCATTTTTGATCTTGGTGATTCTTGGTTCTTTGGGTAACATTGGCTCATCCTCATATAGCAGTTGATAATAATTCTGATTTACCACTAGAATCATCAGAGATAGAGGTGATGGTTGTGCTGGCTAGAATGTAGAGGTCTCGACTGATACTTTCATGCAAGTCTCTAAGCAATTTCTCTTTTCTCTGAACTGTATATCTCATGAGATCACCATGCATCTAGTACATGGATTCCAGAGTCTATATGATTTCCTACTATATCCTAGAAGGATGTACTTGCTCACTTTTGGCTCAAATTTATGCTGGTTAATGTTGCTTTTTGTCAAGGATGTATACCTCACAACTGAATATACATAGATGGGATACATCCAGCTTCGTTCTGCTCCATAATTCCTCAGGGGTACAATCAGTATCCCTGGAATGCTTGTTGCCAGAATCCTTGCTTAGTGATCGAGATACACACTAGTTGCAGATATATACTGCTGTATTCATGGCTTCTCCCCAATAGGAGTATCCCAGTCCAGCTGCATTAATCATTGTATGCACCATTTCTACAGCTATACAGTTAAATCACTTGGCCACGCCATTTTGCTGAGGCGTATAGGGAGCCATTGTCTGATGGCATATACTATATTTCATCAGGAATTGCCTGAACTGGCCATTCATGTACTCCCAACTATTGTCTGAGCATATAGCATATATTCTACATCCTGTTTCATTTTCGGCAATCACTTTGAATTCTTTGAATTTCTCCAAGGTTTCACTTTTTGTCAATAGCAGATATACATATGCCTTGCATGTATTATCATTGATGAATGTGAGGAAATACCTCTTGCCAGAATGTGACGGGATTTGCATCAGGTCACATATATCAGTATAGATTAAATCGAGGATCCCCAATATGTGCTTCTGTCATTCTTCAAACAGGTGCTGGGATGCCTTATTTGCCACACAATCCTTATAGAAGTTGCCATCTGGATGTATATATGCCGGTAATCTATTCACCAAACTGCTCCTGATCATCCTTTCAAGCCTCAATTTACCAATATACCCCAAATGTTTATGCCACATATTATATGTATTGGGTATAGTTGTGGTCATATATGTGAAAGTTTTTGCTCTATTCGGTATGCTGTCAATCATATATAAATTACCTCACTTTGAGACTATCATCAATGTCTTATTGTATTTGCTGCCATACAGACTGTATATTGTTGCATCTTTTGGATGTATATACATCTTCTTATTGCTTCGACCCATCATCTTGTCTATGGAAAAGAGATTCTTTCCTATCTCTGGAGCGAATAATACTCCCCAAGAGTGGCTGCAGATTCAACAACATTCCCATAGAGATGTATCCCAACATTTTCTTTGCCTTGGGTATATATCATGTTGTTGTTCCCCAGTTTAATAGGTACCAGGCATTCAAATGATTTGTATGTAGAGAACCACTCCTGGTGGGCTGTCATATATTGTGTAGCTTCTGAATCCATGAGTCAGACATCATTGTCATCAGCTGTGTTGGCCCACTCGCTGGGATTGCTGTCATCACTACTTTTTGTCAGTCCAAAAGTATTCTGCCAACTGGTTATAGATGACAGATTGGTGGATCTGGCAAAACTAGCATTATTGTCATCTTGCACAAAAAATAGATCACTACTTTCATCAGTTTCAGCAGTATTTGCATTACCACATTTCTCTTTGCCTCGATAACTCTCTCTACACTTGTCTTTTCCATGCTGTTGCTTATTTTCACCACTTTCCTTATCCTTATGATAGCAATCATACTACATATATCTATACTTGCTACAGTAGTAGCAATACCCATCAATTTTGCCTAATTGGCTACTATCCCATTGATTTTGGGTTTGGGTTCCTCCCTTTTGGCTGTGCTTTTGCTGTTGACCATGTTTGCCACCAGTGCCATACCTGCGAGACCTGTAGAATGTCCTTTTGTTATCGTCATCTTCAGCAGGACCATTTCCTTGGTACATTTCCTCATTGATGAGGCTCATGATCACATGGATATAGTTCACGAGGCTTCTGCTTTCACACATGGCAGTGACAACAATGTTGTATGCCTTGGGAAGGCCTCTTGTAAGTGCCAGGACCTTATCTTCATCTCTTATACAATCCATTGATGTGCTGATAGAATTCACCTCATTCACCAGATCATTGATGTGATTGCTAAAATCACAGATGCACTCCTTTGGCTTTATTTATATGTTGAATAGCTGTGATTTCAGATAGAACCTATTCGATGCAGATGCTTGCACATGATGAGTGTATAAAGCTTCCCATGTATTATGCGCCATCATAGCATACATTATGAGCTTCATTTGTGAATTCGACAGTGTGAATGCAATCTCCCATAGTGCTCGACAATCGCTGTCAGCATTATAATGTGAAATTTGCACTTGTAGCTTTATATAGACCACCAAGCCACATTCATCAAGGAGATTCTTCATATAGAATGCCCAAATAGCATAATCTTTTCTATCAAAGATCAGAATGGACCTCTTGCCTGTATTTACACTTATGACAGGGACTGCTGTTCCTATATCTGTTGTGGTTACACCTACAGTTACACCCATAACAGTTGCTGAAATGCTTATAATTGGCTGACCTGAGCTTCCTTGCTCTTCTTGATCTTTATGATCCATCATAGTATAGTATATATAGCATAGTATATGTTAAAGAGGTGTTTTTACTATGGTTATTGCTACTTTACACTAGCAGGGCTCATAACCTTTGTTGTAGAGTACTTCTTTGGAATACGGAGAGAAAAAGAGTCGCAATTTATTGGATAATACTGTAACATGAATTTATGCATACTGATTGATGACGTCTCCTATTGTTGATATACATATCGAGTTGTCATATCCCAATAACACCCAACCAACTCTTTCTTATCAACAAGCCAAGTGGAGTCAGTTACTTCAAACCTTCACTCCAAACATTATCTACAAGCCTGACAAAACCCTAGTTATACCAGATGTGCTCTCAAGGAGACCTGACCTTGCCACTATTTTACAAGTCACTATGGCACCTGAATTCCTTATCCAGATCAAGACTACTTACAAACAAGACTCTCTGGTTCTACAAAAGGACACCAAGGAATTTAAAGAAAAGTATACCTTCAAAAGTAGCCTTGTATACTATCAAGACAAGGTCTACATTCCTGCCAACCCCAAACTCCAATATAAGATTCTTCATGAATATCATGACTCCCCACTAGCTGGTCACCTTGGAACTGAGAAGACTATCAAGAACATTCAATAAGACTACTACTGGCCCAATATGCTCAAGGAAATCAAGAAGTATGTTCAAAACTACGATCTTTGCCAAAGAAACAAGTTAAGCAATCAAACATCTGCTGGTCTTCTACAACCATTGCGGATTCCAACTAAGAAGTTCAAGTAAGTCACAATGGACTTCATTGTATAACCAAATCAGGCTATGATGCCATAGTCATATTTGTGGACTGCCTGATCAAGATCACAATCGCCAAGCCAACCTCAACTAATGTCACTGCCCCTGAAATTGCAAGAATCTTCTTCAAGTCTGTCTTCCACCAATATGGACTTCTCCAAGTAATTGTCAGTGACTGTGACCCCAAATTCATAAGTCACTTCTAGCAAGCACTCTTCAAGACTCTTGGAACTTAAATTACTATATCTACTGCCTTTCACTCTCAAACCAATGGACAAACTGAGTGAATGAACAGAATACTTGAACAAATACTCAGAAACTATATATCTTATGAGCAAGATGATTGGGACCACTACCTGACCTATGCCGAGTTCACTTACAATAATACAGTCCAATCATCTACTGGTCTTTCCCCTTTTTAGTTACTATATGGCCAAAATCCTAAGACCCCTGTAAGCCTAGTCTCATTCCAGCATTCCAGTCACACACAAGTCTCCACTGCCCAGAATCTTATTGACAAAATGGATTCCCTTCTTAAGATCACTACCACAAATCTGCAAAAGGCTCAATAACATTAAGCTAAGTATACAGATAAGAAATGATATGATATCAGTTATACTATTGGAGATATGGTTCTACTCAAAGCTGACAACATCAAGGCCCAATCTCAAGTCAACTGCCAGTCAGCCAAATTCCAACCCAAGTACCTTGAACTCTTCGAGATTACTGAGCAAGTCTCTACCTACTCCTACCATCTCAGTCTGCCAATAACCATGCATATATATTCAGTATTCCATATGTTACAACTCAAGGCCTGGAACCAGTCACCCCCTTACCCTGGCTAAATTCCAATGCCCTCAGCACCAGTTATAGTTGAAGACCACATCAAGTATGAAGTTGAGAAAATCTTAGACAAATGAGTCTGATACTGTCATATAGAATATCTAGTCAAGTGGATGGGCTATCTTGAATATGATGCTATCTGAGAACCTGCTGCCAATCTCAAGAACTCCCAAGACCTCATTCAAGAGTTCGAGCAAAAAGGAACTCATTGGCTGCCCATAAGGTTCTCTCCTTGGATAGTAGATGACATACTGTACTAATTAGGTACATTACGTATCAGGGCACTCTAAGGGATATAGCATCAGCAACAAGATTCACAGAAGAACTCTGTAAACCCTGCAACTAATAAGGTTTGAACTAGTTCTCATCCAATCAAGATGATACTTTGGCCCTTGCCTTATACAAGGATAGCCAGTCCTTGTCAATGAGCCAATATATTTTATTTGTATTTTCTTTTGGTTTTATTTTCTTATATTACCTTCTGAATTCAATGAGGACATTGATTCTTAAGAAGGGGGAGATATAATATTTTAGTGTAGTTTATTTCTTTTTCTTTACTTTCCGTAACCTTCCAGCACCTTCCGAATAATTAGAAATCCTTTCTTGGCACTAAGCCATAGCTAGAACATTCTTATCACTTCTGTTCCAGTCTTAGCTAGTCATGGAACTTCATGGAACATTGTGGATCTTTATTTGTTATTATTGCTAAGAACCTTCCTCTTGGCATTTCCATTGATTACTCAGATTCTTCTGGATTCTTCTTTCATATCTTATATAAATATCCTCTCTGTTCTCTCGAATAAAGTTCAGAATATTTTCTCTCAGAAACCACAAGATCTTTCTGAACTCTTAGTAACTCTTCGAGCTACTTTGAACTACTAGAATTAAGTCGCTTTCTTATTTAAGAAACCA
>RQIL01013499.1:0-11104 GCA_003951145.1 Jimgerdemannia lactiflua | reverse complement strand
TTTCTTTTATAGACTGTAGTCATATTTATTACCAAGATACATATTTAAATATTGCATTTGTCCTCATACCACATCAGTAGCCCCAACCTACACCATACTATCCTACTTCCATACTCACTCTCTCCCTCACCCCCACTCTCTCAAACACTATCTCAATGCTGATCACCCACTCTCATCCCTCACTCTTACTACATATGACATCAACTAGCATCCTTCAGCTCCCCTCCCCAGAGCCCCAGCCCCTCTGCCAACCTGTCAGTATGTCTTTTATCAATTACCACCACCTCCCCATCTTTTCCCCCAGGGTCAACTTCTTTCCATCCTCGAATACTGCCAACCAGTGTCCTGCCATCCCTACCCACACTGTGATGACCCACCCCAGTGTGAGCTACTCATTGCCTACTATGTCTAGCACCCTTTCCCAAAGTACATCCCATCTCCTCAGCTCACGCTCCCTATTTACCCTACCCATACACTGCCCCACCTCTCTCCAAAAGTCCTCCAATACCTCACACTCTCTTAGCCAATGCTCTGGAGTCTGCACTACCCCACCAGCCTGCCCAACCCCCAAGTACTCCTCACACTCAAAGTCCCCTCCAGTCACCCAGTGCCCAGTCCTATAATTCAGCATCACATTTCGCCTCATTACTCTCCACCACACCACCCAGAGCTTTGGGGGAATCCACTTCTTCACCTCTGCCCCCCAAGCCCATAGGCCAGATCAATCCCACTCCTCTCCAATCCCTACTCTCTGCCACTCAACTGGCCAGCAGTCCAGGCCAAAGCCCTGTTGGCTATCTACCCCATCGCCAAGACAGAAATCAATTACTGGTGATCCTCCTAGCAGCAACTTATGCCACTGCCACATTCCTAGCCCCCAGTGCTCCTCTGCCACATTCTCCTCCCATTGAAGTCCAATCCACTGACCTCCCTCAATCACTCCCCACCAGAAATCTCAATATCTGAGCCTCCTACTACTGCCACATCTGACCACCTCCAAAAGGACTCCAGATGATCTTCTGGGGGCATATCTTGCTTCCCACACCTTTTGCATTAGGGGCACCCACCCTCCCCCTCTCAGCACCACTGCTCTTTGGAGCCACCATGCTTGCAGGCAGTGGAACTTCTTAGTAAAATCCACTAGTCCCAGGCCACCATACTCCACTGGTAGTGCCAGTATCTCCCAGCTAATTTGACTTCTCCTCCTAGCCCAGATTCAATCCTTCACCAGCCTAAGAAATCTCTTCACCACCCAGGCTGGGAAATCTAAGTGATATGCCAGGTACCAAAGCTTTGGTATCCAGTAGATATTCAGAATCATCACCCATCTTGCCAAGGAGATATGACACCCCCCCCAGCTTTTTAGTGCCTCCCCCCAAGCTTGCACCTTCCCTTCCCACCAAGCCTTCAGCAGCACTGACCCATATACAGAGAGGAAGATGCCCAAGTATTCAGTCATCTGGTTTGTTCATGTCATCTGGCTAAATCATGAGATGTTTGCATCATCTGGCAATAATTCAGGTGGTACATTTTTGTAGACTGTTACACCAGCCCCCACTAAAGGATAGTCTGTCCCAGACTGTCCTTTAGTCATTATTCCAGTAGACATAAGCATCTTCAGCATCTATGCCAATTCCATTATCTCTTTCTATATCTGGATCACTCTATTCAAGTTCTGGGTCTTCTTCTTATTTTTCAGGAAATAGAATGTCAAGTTATTGAAGGATACTCTGAAAAGTGATTTCATTCATCTGGTGGATATCATTGAGGGAGAGATGAGACTGCACCAGGGCTCCAACATTTCATTTGTATAGGGTGTAGATCCATTTGGCAGTTCTTGCTTCTCTGAGAGTAATTCCTGCTAGACTTCTGATGTAAGGTTAGTCTGTCAACAGTTGTCTAATATTGTAGAAGGCCTGCAGATGGTGGATCTGAAGCAACCTCTGGGTAATGGTGAGGTTCTCTTGATGCTTCTGGATCAATTATATTGGAGTTTCTTCAAGTTGGCAGAACTGAGGCAAGGGAATCAGTAGAGCTTCGAAGAAGCTGAGGATGAGGGTCTGGAGGTGCTGGTCTATCCTCTGAGTCATGGTTTGTGTAGGTAAATCTTAAGGTGGTTGATGTGAACTGGAGTTCTCAAGATTTGTCCATCTATGCTTCTTATATAGATGCTGGTTTCTCTGATATTGTGTAAAAGGTATGGTCCTTCCCATTTCAGTTCTAATTTGGCTGCAAAGTTTGTTTCAATCATACTTCTCCAAACTAGGACTTGATCTCCAATCTTGATCTTCTGATCCTTCTACTTTTGATAATCTGGTTTTGGGCATTATTTCACAGCTGATCTCCTTTTTCAAGTAGCTTTCCGAGGTTCTCATGGTCAGCAGTTCTGGTTTTCTTGGCAAACATCATTTCAAAGGGCTTTTGTTTGGTTGAGGTGGCAGAGGTGTTTTGGATTTCTCACAGAATTTCAGATAAGCAGAGATCTCAATTGGTAGGATTAACCTTAGTAAGTCCTTTCTTGATAGTCTGGTTCATTCTTTCGGTCATTCCATTAGTTTACGGATAATAAGAAGTGGTCCTTTTCAGATAGATCCCATGAATTCATACATAACTTGAGATTATATTATTCACAAATTCAGTTCCTCAGTCAGAGATGAGTTCTTTAGGGGGTCCATATTGGAGGGTGAGGTCATGAAGGTGTCCAACAATGGTCAGGGCATCTGCAATCTCCATGGGGTATGCTTTGGGCCATTTGGTCAGATGTTCAACAAATACTAAGATATATTTGTTTCATCTTAGTATCACTGACAGGAGTCCAATTATGTCTACTCCCCATCTTTGGAAGATGTGAGTGAGTGGGGAAATTAGTTGTAGGGGGGCTTGATAGTTCTTCTTTCCTTAATACTTCTGACAGATTTCACATTTTGGAATAATGTCTTGGACTTGTGCTCTGAGGTGGGGCCAATGTTGATAATCTTTCTGAATCTTGTCTTCTGTATTTGTCTGTCCTTGATGGGCTTTCTGGTGTTCTTGTCAAATGAGGTCTTCTTGCTTCTTAATGGTCATGGGAACTTCTTTAAGGGTACAGTTCCAAGGTATACCCTTCCTTTGGTTCATTGGGTCATGTGGGAGAGAATATCAACATTGTTGTGAGTTCTTCCTGCTTTGTAGATGATGTTGATTTCATAATATTGAAGAACAAGAATCCATCAGGCAAGAATTCCGGTGGGGTCTTTTCAGTACAGTAGTCATTTGAGAGCTGCATGGTCTGTGATCAGGGTGAACTTTCTTCCAATAAGATAATGTTTGAACAGAGTGACTGCCTATATGACTGTAAGGCATTCCAATTTGGTGCTCCCATAGTTGGTCTTCTACTTATTGGTGGCTCTACTTGTATAAGCTATCACATAGTGCTGTTTGTCAGGTCCTTCTTGTGCAAGGATTGCTCTGAAGCTATTCTTGGATGTATCAGTATATAGGATGAAATGTTTCTGCAGATTTGGCTGGACTAGGATTTGTGCTAAGGTCAGGCAGTGTTGTAGTTTTTGGAAGGCTTCTTTTTGTGGTTCTTTCTATTGGAATGATACTTCTTTCTTCAATAAGATTCAGATTGGGGCAGAGATTTCAGCAAATCCCTTGATAAATCTTCTATAGTAAGATGTAAGCATCAGAAAGGACAGAGCTTCCTTTGGGGTCTTGGGGACAGAGAAGTTGTTGACTTTTTTGATCTTCTTGGAGTCTGCATATATTTCATCTTTAGAGACTACAAATCCAAGGAATTCAAGCTTCTGTTTGCCAAAGTAGCACTTCTTTGAGTTGAGTCTCAGGTGGTTTTGTCAGGTGAGTTTGGAAAAACTCTTCAAGGTCTCACAGGTGGTCTTCGAAATTTGCTAAGTAGATGTTGGAATCATCCACATGAACAATCAGGCAGTAGTGGATAAGAGGAGTATATACTGAGTTCATCATTCACTAAAAGGTTGGGGGTGTATTGTAGAGTCCAAAAGGCATTTGGAGGTACTCAAACAATTTTCCTAGGGCAAGAAAAGCTGTCTTTTGAATGTCTTTGGGGTCCATTGGTATCTCATGGAATCCTGTGAATAGATCCATACTGCTGAAGTATCTTGTATTTTGTAGCTGGTCCAAAAGGTCATCAATTTGGGGCAAGGGGTATGTATCTTTTTTGGTTACTGTGTTGAGTTTTCTGAAGTCTACTATAAGTCTCCATCCTCCTTTCTTTGGCACAATAAGTATAGGGCTGGCCCAAGGGCTGGTAGAGGGTTGGATGACTCCATTGTCTAAGAGTTCCTATATGTATTCTTTCTTGAATGTCTTCAAGTGGTGAGGTATCCTGTATGGTTTCTGTCAGATGGGTGTTGCATTTCCTGTATTTATACTGTAGTGGTCTGATGGGCTGTATGGCAGATTGCCATAGTCTGTAGTGAAGATGTCCTAATATTTTCGAAGAAGTTCAGTCAATTGTTGTTGCTGCTGAGGTGTCAATTCTTCTCCAATATTTGTGGAAGGCTTCACTTTCTCCTGGATTGCAGAGGGGCCTTTCCTTTCTTCTATGACCTTTTGCTGTTTCCCTGTAAGTTTAGTTCATAAACTTCTCTGTATGTTCAGTTGAGATAAGGCACAAGGTGTCCAATGATGGTTCCTTTTGGCAAGATGATGTTGTCCCAGCTTGTGTTGGTTGCTTGGGAGTATACTGGATTCATCTTATTAGGGAATATATATCCTTCTAATTGCAGATTTTGGATTTCTTCATTGGGTTTAAGGAAGAGGTTCCTGGGGTCTAGTGGTGCAAAGATTTCGATAGTGGTCTACTCTCCTGGCTCAAAAATGAGGTTCTTGTGAAGCTTTACTGGCTGGCAGAAAACTTGCTAAGGGACATTTGCTTTGAATTGGCTGACCTGAAGGAGATGTACTTCCTTCTTTTCTTAGCTTCTGAATCCTTCGGTTTGTCTGGTTTCCTGAGTGAGCTTGGGTACTTCTTGCAGCTGAGGGGTCTTGTACTTGAGAAAGACTGCTTGAGTTATTTTGTCTCCTTTGTAGATTCGAATCCATTCACCACTTCCATTTCTTCAAGATGACCTTAATTTTACCTATATATCCTAGGTCAATGGTTCCTTCTTCAGTAGAGAGTCCTTCAAGGGCTAGTCCAGACCTTGAGGTCAACTTCTTTTTGGTAGTTATATGGCAATACTGGTTCTGATGAGCTTTGTACTTTTAGGCACCCTTCTTCCACTACTACTCACATTACACAAATCTTTTGCACAAACTTCGAGCAGTTTATTGAAGAAAATGACTATTAATATGGCAGCAATTCAACCTCTTGGTTAGCATACTGGGTCTGACACTGGTGTGGTGTTCAGATGGCAGCAAGGAAAAGAAGGGTATGGGCTTGGAATGGGATCTTTCGGGAAGGTGACTGGTGGAAGGAAAGCTGAGGGCAGGTGAGGAGAGGAAGGAGAGGGGAGTGGCAAGGGACTGGTGAGCTTCGCAGCAGCAGTGAAGAGTGGAGCAGAAGGAGATGGAGAGGGATGGCAGAAGGTTGGAGGACCGAAGGGGAAGCTGAGTGGGAGTGGAGGAGCTGGGCCAGGCATAGGGGTGAAGGGAGGGGCTGGGGAGAGTAGAGTGACTACTGATAACAGCAGGACTGGCAAACTGGAAAAAAAAGGAGATGTGACTGCTGATCGAACCAAGGGGTGGCTGAGGGATCATTGGTAACATGCAAGGGGGACCTGGCTGATGGTGTAATGGGGCTGGTGGTGGCACCATTGCTCAAGAAGTCTATTTCAGAATTCACAGTCATGATGAGCTTCCAAGGGCTGGCAGTAACAGCCAGGGCAGTACTAGTGCTCCTGGGCAAGCAGCTGAAGGATGTGGCTTTCGTGAAGTTTTTGAAGGGCCTGGAAGGAGTGGAAGTTGGATTTGTCAAGGAGGAACAAGTAGTGGCAGCAGTGGCTCAGAGGATGCGAATTGGTGAAGTCACTGTTCCGATGATGAGGTGCCTGCATTGGGACCCAAGAGTGATGCACCTGGTAGTCAAGAGAGTTCTGACAGTATCAATGGAGAAGACGAAGAAAAGAGTTAGAAAGGCGATGCAGGAGTATGGTGAAGTGGTGGATATTGAATTTCAGATATGGGAGGGGATGTCATTCCGCACTGGAGATGTAGAGGTGTGGTTGAGAGTAGCTGGGAAGGAGGCAACAGGAAAAGGAGGGGACTGGCCCAGAGTACTGAAGTGGAAGCCGTTTGAGTGCAAGGTATCGAGGGTCAAGGGTTCAGAAGAGGAGGAGGAGGACCTGCTGATGGTATTGTGGGAGTTGGAGGGAGCTGTGGAGCAGAGGGAGAGAGTGTGGAAAGCTTTCGAGAAGGCCACAATGATGGTGGAAATCAATGGGAAGATGATTTGAGTAGACAAGTTGATATGGGAAAGGGCCCAAGGGAGGAAGCAGCAACAGAAGCTCCTCGCTAGGCTTGGGGCAGATAATAAGAAAGAAGGGGTGGGGCAACCATAGCAGAGAAGGGCAGGCAGAAGGGGCCTGAGGGGTCTATGTTCTCCAAGCACGCCCCACAGCAGAGAAGGGCAGGTACTGAAGAAGAGATTTTCTTTGATGACTGGAGGCCAGAGAGCGATACTGACAGGAACAAGGAGAATGTGAGGCCAGAGGATGCCATTGGAGAAGTAGGAGCTGAGGTGGAGGACATGGTTATGAAGGGGGTGAAGAATGTCAGATTTGGAGTCCCAGAGTTGGCCTTGGGGGACCAGATAGTTGGGGTGTCTGGAGAGAGCCTGGTGGATGCATCTGATGAGGAGTAGGATGAAGTGGTGAGTGCCAGCCTGGATGGAGTTAAAATGGTGGGGAAGAGGGTGATGACTCCAGGAGGAGAGCAGGTGGGGGAGGGGCCCTGGCTGCACAGATTGATGAGAGATTTGGCAGATGAGGAGTTGGGTGATATCGACTTTCGACTCCTGAGTGAGAAGGACTGGAGTGACATCCTGTATGGAGTTGGAGTGGTGGGAAAGTTGGCAATGATACACTTGGCAGCACTGTTGGAGGATGAGGGGTATGAGGTGGATGCCACTAGAGAGGAGGAGATGAAAATAGAGGCATGTCGGATGGTGATTGAGGGGTGGAGGGCTTGGAATGGAGGTGGAATGTGGGAGGAGGCGTGTGCAGATTACAGATCAATGATGGAAGAGAAGGACACAGAGGATGTTCAGGAGATTCTGGGGGCACTGGAGGCTAAGGAGATAGTGGAGCTGGAAGCTGAGAGAGAACTAGATTTGTCTAGAATGGATTAGGATATGGAGATCAAGGTTGGACCCGCAACTCTTACAAATTCAATTTCAATATGAACAGTACAACCAATATTCTATCACTCAATATCAATGGCCTGAGGGGATCGGAGAGGTGTCGGAACATTTTTGCATGGCTTAAGGATTCTGAAGCAGATGTTTTTTTACTACAGGATGTGAGATGCGAAGATGAGGCGGACAAGATAAACTGGTCGAGAGAATGGGGAGGGGCAGCAGAATAGAGAGGGAAGGTTGGGATCCTGATAAGGAAAGGCAAAGGGGAATTACAGGACACTGGCAGGTGGAGTGATTGCTTGCTGTGGGGGGTATGGATAAGGCCAGGGTGGGGGCCATTAGTGGTGGGCTCTTGCTACTGTCCGGCAGAAAGGGGAGTTAGGATAGCTTGGATCAAGGGGTTGCTAGATGATGGAGCTTTGGTGGAGGCTGGAGTCGACGTACTTAGAGGAGACTTCAATATGGTTAGGGATGTTGCAGTGGACCACTCTGATGGTGGACTAGCTGGGATGGGTAGAAGTGGGGGGTTGGATAGATGGAAGGAGATGGAGAGATTGGGTGCACTAGGAGATGCAGGGTGCCAGAAGTGGGGGAATCGAGTGGTCTTTACCCACTAGATACAGGGGCTTGGAATTAGGATTGACTGGATTCTCACAGCTGACTGTTGGGAGATGGATGTCTGGAAGGAATTGGAGGTACTGTGGTGCCCCGGGTCTGATCACTGGGGGGTGGTGGGGTGGGGGACATTTGGAGGGAGTGGAGATGGGCCTGGACTTTGGCGACTTAACTGTGCATTGTTAAAAGACAAGGGGGTATGGGATCAATGAGGGGTAGAGGTGACAGACAATATTGCATGCTGGCGAAGAGATGGCATAGGGATAGGGGATTGGTGGCTGAAGCTGAAGGCCACTGCACAGGTGTTTTGGGGAGAGATGAGGAGAGCCAAGGGGGGATGTAGAAGAAAGCAGATGATGGAAGTCTCACGCCATTGGAGGGGCTCCTGTTGGTGGCGGCAGGGGGTTGGAAAGGTGCTGAGGAGGAAGAGGAAGAGTGGAGAAGAGTAATAGTGATGATGGAAATTGAAGAGCTGAAGGCCACCGTAAGGGAGGACAAGGAGAGGCAAGTGCAAGGAATGATAGCGAGATTGAGATGGCAAGGGTTGGAGGAAGGAGAAAGGCCCACAAAGTATCTCACTAGGATTCTGAGAGCACGCAAGGTGAGGCAGAGGTGGGAGGGTATTATAGGAGAAGATGGCAAAATGGTGGCAGGGGTGCAAGGCATCTTGGGCTCACTCAAGAAGAGGTGGGGCACCCTGTGGAGTGAGGAGGAGGGAGGGGAGGATGGATGGACTATAGAAAGTTTCTTAGAGGAGTGGACACTGCCGGCAGCCGAGGGGTTAGGGGATCTGACCCACTCTATTCAAGAGGAAGAAATTTTGAAAGTGCTGTCGGCTACAAAGAATGGGACAGTGCCAGGGGAGGATGGGCTGCCCTGGGACTTTTGGAAGAAAATGGTGAATATTGAAGGGGTGCTTGGGGAGATGAAGGAGATGTGTGAAGCTGTAATCGATTCCGGAAACTGGCTAGGGGGACAGGAGTTAGGACTTGTGGCACTCCTCTATAAGGATAAGGGGCTGAGGGAGGACTGGAAGAACTGGTGACCTATCATGCTTTTGGATATGGACAGGAAGTTAATAACTAAGATACTGGTGGCATGTCTACAGACAGTTGCACAATAAGTCCTGGGGGAGGAACAGTGTGGATTTGTAGGTGGTAGACTGATTCGAGATAGTACGGCATGAGTGCATGGTATCATTGAAGGGGCAAGAGCCGCAGGGGTAGATGGAAGGTTGGTCTTCTTAGATCAAGAGAAGGCATATGACAGAGTGTACCATGTGTGGTTGGAGAAAGTAATGGTGAGGATTGATATTCCGGTGAAGCTGGGAAGAGCTATTATACAGATGCTGGAGGGTAGCAAGGCAGCTATAATGGTGAATGGCCATCAAGGAGTGCCATTTTCATTGGAGAGAGAAGTGCTGCAAGGGGACCCCCTGTCCCCTATTCTGTATGCCCTGTTGCTAAAACCACTTCTGAATAGAATTAGGAGAAGGATTGGAGGGTTGACAGTATTAGGGGTGACCTGGAGGTGGGGGCTTTTGCAGATGACATGGTGGTCGGTCTGGGCTCTGTTCTGGATGTGGGGGAGCTCAAGGAGACAGTGAGCTGGTATGAAAGATGCTCCGGCCAGAAGCTGAACTGGCACAAGTATGAGACAATGGTGCTGGGGAATGGAATCATAGGCAGTGACATCATTGGAACAGTGGTACCTGCAGGAGAGGTAGTCTGATACTTGAGCATCTTCCTCTCAGTATATAGGTTGGTGCTGCCGAAAGCCTGGTGGGAGGGGAAGTTGCAAGCCTGGGGGAACTCGCTAAAAGACTGAGGGGGGCACCATATCTCCCTGGTAGGATGGATGATAATTCTGAATGTCTACTGGATGCTGAAGTTATGGTACTTGGCATATCATTTGGACTTTCCAGCCTGGGTGGTGAAGAGATTGCTAAAACTGGCGAGGGACTGGATCTGGGCTGGGAGGCAGAATCAGATTAGCTGGGAGACTCTTGCACTTCCTGTGGGACGAGGTGGCCTTGGACTGGTGGATTTTCCCAAGAAGTTTCACTGCCTGAGAGCTTGGTGGCTCCAGAGGGCAGCAATGTTGTGAAGGGGAGGTTGGGTTCCCCTGATGCAAAAGGTGTAGGAAGCAAGATATGCCCCCAGGGGGTCATCTGGAGACCTACTGGAGGTGGTTGGATATGGTGGCAGTAGGAGGCTCAGATATCGAGGATTCTGGTGGAGAGTGATTGAAGGGAGCCATAGGATTGGACTCCGATGGGAGGGAAATGTGACCGAGGAACACTGGGGTCCGGGGATGTGGCAGTGGCATAAGTTGTTGCTAGGAGGGGCACCAGTCGTCGACTTCCACCTTGGCGATGGAGTGGAGAGTCAGTGGGGCTTTGGTCTGGACCTCTGGCTGGAAGGGTGGCAGGGCATTGGGATTGGCGAGGAGTGGGACTGGTCTGGCCTATGGGCTTGGGGGGCAGAGGTGAAGAAGTGGATTCCCCTGAAGTTCTGGGTGGTATGGTGGAGAGTGATGAGGCGAAATATCATGCTGAACTATAGGATGGAACACTTGGTAGCAGGGGGGGAATTTGAGTGTAAGGAGTGCTTGGGGGTTGGGCAGGTTGGAGGAGTGGTGCAGACCCCGGAGCATTGGCTAGGGGAGTGTGAGGTGTTGGAGGACTTTTGGAAAGGAGTAGAACACCAGTTAGGGGGGGTAAATAGAGGATGAGAGAGGGGGAGGTGGGATGTACTTAGGGCGAGGGTGCTCGGGGGGATAGGAAATGAGTGGCTCATGCTGGGGTGGGTTATTGCAGTGTGGGTGGGAATGGCGGGTCACTGGCTAGCAGTCTTCAAAGAAGGGAGGAAGATGACTCAGCGAGATAAGATGGAGAGGTGGTGGTGGCTGATGAAAGATATATTATCAGGTTGGCAGAAGGGATGGAGAGTTGGGGAGGGGTGCTGAAGAAAGTTAGTAGAGGTCATATGTAGCAAGAGTGAGAGCCATGTGAAGGTAATAGGCAATGAGGTAGTGTTTGAGAGGGTGGGGGTGAGAGGGAGGCCGAGTGAAGGTGTGGGGTAGTGAGGGGAGGTATGGGGCTATCGGTGTGGCATGAGGACAAGTGTAATGTTTAGACAGGTAATAAATGAGGCCAAGGCCTATAGA
>RQIL01013488.1:0-11120 GCA_003951145.1 Jimgerdemannia lactiflua | reverse complement strand
TAAGTCTACTTTATATTGTTTGAACTCATTGTCTTCTATAAGATATTCATTAATCTTTTAGTTCCATAGTCTTGCTGCTTGCTTTATACCATAAAGACCTTTATATAGTCTGTATACTAACTCCTTCTCATTGTCATAGAGTTTATACTCTAGTGGTTGATGGATATAGAATTCAGTATCCACATCTCCATTTAGAAAGACTGTCTTAACATCCATTTGATGAATTTCATAATCATACTTAGCTCTGATTACAAGATGTACTCTAAGTGAAGTAAGCTTGAATACTTGGGAAAAAGTCCTATCATAATCAACTCTAAAGTTTTGTGAGTATCCCTTTGCCATAAATTAGGCCTTATATCATTCTATACCACTATTGCTATCATACTAGATTTTATATATTCATCAGAATCCTATAGCTTATCAATTTATCAAAAGAGAGACTAAATCCCATATGTTGTTTTTGATGAGCAAGCTATACTTCTCATCTATAGCCTTTTTTTACTCCTTTTTATCATCTGAATGAATATCTTCATTATAGTTTGTCAGCTCACCAGTCATTGCTATATAAGTATATTAATAAGTATAGATCATATAATGTTAATTACAATGGGATATCTTAAGCAGATTTCAGTAATCTTCTAAATCTACTTGAACTTCATTATTCATTCTAGTCTTATACTTTTTCTTATCTTTTGGAGAGGTATCTTCTCCCTCTTCATTATTCATAATCTTCAGTTCAGAGAGTTTCATAAATAATTGTACTGTTGATCTCATAGATATGGATTGCATCACCAGAGTTTCAACCATTGACATAGTTTCACTTACTGTTGATGAATTGAATATAGATATAGGAATTTCCATATGAATTTCCCATTACTTTGCTCTCTCTTAAATTGAATATTATGAGAGATAACTATATATACTTTTGTGATTTCCATAGTCTATATGCTACTCTATCATATCTAAGGAATATATGCTTATCTACTTAGGCTCAAATTTGCCTCTATTATTACCTTTATCCAAGATATAAACCTTACTTCCAAATGTCTGTAAGTGTGAGATGTTAGGCTTAAATCAACTCTATAATTCTTCAGAGGTAAGATTGTCATCTTTGGATTGTTCACTACTACATTCTTTGCTTAGATCTCAAGAGATACATTGGTTGCATATACATGTCACTATAATCAATACTTCTGCCCAAAAGGACTATATCAGACTTACTGTATTCATCATTATTTAAGCCATCTCAACTATCATTCAGTTAAACAATTCTGCTATACTATTTTGTTATAGAGCATAGTGAGCTGTCCTATTATACCATATTCTATGCTCTTTCAAGAAATGTTTGAAAGACTTATTCATGTATTCTGTCCAATATTAGAATGTAGTATTTTTATTTGATATTTCATTTCATTCTCCATACTTGTCTTGAATTTCTTAAACTTCCTGAATGCCTTACTCTTCACTGATAAGAAGTATATATAGGCTTTATAAGTGTAATTATTGATAAAGGTGATGAAGTACCTCATTCTAAAATATGATAACATATGTATAAAACTATAGATATCCATATATATGAGATTGAGTATACTGTTTACTTATTTCATCAAATCCTGAAAGGATCTCTGAGAAGTCTTATTTGCCATGCAATCATCACAAAAGAAATTCAGAAATGTACAGCTTAGCAATTGTCTTACCAAACTATTCCTCATCATCTACTCCAAGCTTGTTTGGTCAATATATCCTAAGCATTCATACCATATATGCCAGATATCAGTCACCATTATGAAATGTGCTAATGTGCCATATGGCATACTATAGATTGTGTATCAAATAACTAGAAGGCAAATAGAGAGGCAGACATAAACTAGAGCTATTTGAAATGTTTATGAGATGGATGATTGAATGAGTTGATATTGTTATTTTGTTTTCTTATTGGCAAATCTTGTATTCCTCTTAATATATATTACCAACAAATAAAAATAATCGAAATTTATCATTTTATTATCATCAATAATAATAGCATAATCTGTCTTATCAAATGGAACTGTCTTTAGATGACTCTTAGGTAATACTATCACAGATTTCATTATATGTATAGATACTTATGCCTTTCTATCTCTAGCTGTATTTTTTTTTTTGCATATAACACTTTTAACTACTCTAGCACTTTTATTGTCTTTGAGATTTTAACCTATATAATGAAATTGAAAAGAAAGTCTGAAAGGTCAGTGAAAATCCCTTGTGTCCCTGTTTGTTAGAATTCCAGAAAATAATTAGAAGCTATGAACAAAACCATCACCAGTAGTTTCCACTTTTTGAATCAACCAGTGAATTGCCAGCATGTCAATGAGTTGGTTCAGAGTTGTGAGAGTGATATTATTATTACATTGAATATTGTAAGGCATGTGTTCAGTTTGGTCTGGTGTTACTACTAAGCCTTATAGAAAGGCCTCCAGGATATATATAAAACTATTCAGCTTGTATTGTAATGTGCCTGGCTCAATAGAGGCAAATTACAAGCATACCAGAATACAAGCATCTCTCTCTGGTAACTTTCACATTACACAAATTCCACACACACTTTTTGACACACTTTTCATCATTTTTTGGAGAAAACTCTTAAGGTGATGGCGACCAAGTAAGGTTCTGGCAAGTATACTGGTGTGGGGGATGAGCTGGCCTTCAAATAGCAGTACAGCAAGGGAGGGATAGGGCTGGGGCTGGGGTTCTTTGGACCGTCAACAGGCAGGGGAGTAGGAGGGGGGCAGGAGTTGAGCAAGAAGACTGGAGGTAGTGGTACAGTGAGCTTTGCAGTAGCTGTCAAGGGTGGAGGAGGAGAGGAGGAGCTGAGGAATAGAAGACAGTGGGAAAGAGGAAGGGGAAGTCGAGAAGTGCTGGAGGAGTGCCCTCTGGAGGAGGAAAGGTGGAGGCTAGGAGAGGTGTGACTGGCGTAGTGGGTGGGACTGCTGATGGTGGTGTGACAGCTAATCTGGAAAAAAATCCAGATGTGACTACTGATGGTGATAAGGGGAGCCAGGGGGGATCAGGGCCAGGGCACAAGGGCAATCTCTTGGATAGTATAATGGGTCTGGTGGTAGTACTATTGCTCAAGAAGTCAATCTCCAAATTCATGGTCACAGTGAGCTTCCGGGACCTGGCAGTAATAGCAAAGATGGTTTTGGGGATCCTGGGGAAGCAGCTGGTGGATGTGGTGTTGGTGAAGTTCTGAAAGGACTGGAGGGAGTTGAGGTTGGGTTTGTTGAAAAGAAACATCTGGTGGAAGCACTGGTGAAGGAGATCAATGTGGGCAAGGTTGCAGTACTGATGTTAAGGTGCTTGTGCTGGGACCCTAGGGTGGTGCACTTGGTGGTCAAGGGGGTCCCTATGGTGTCAGTGGAGGAGACTAGGAGCAGGGTCAGTGAGGTGATGAGGGAGTATGGAGATGTTATTGATATCAGCTTTCAGATATGGGAGGGGATGACATTCAGGATGGGAGATGTAGAGGTGAGACTGAGGGTGGCTGGAAGGGAGGCATCAGGGAAAGCAGGTGACTGGCCAAGGGCCATGAAGTGGGACCCAGTTGAGTGTAAGGTGTTGAGGGTGAGGGGAACTGAGGAGGAGGAAGAGGATCTACTAATGGCCTTGTGGGAGCTGGAAGAGGCTGTGGAGCAGAGGGTAAAGGCCTGGGGGACTGTTGAGGATGCAATGGTAGTAGAGAAGATAGATGGAAGGAAGGTGCAAATGGATAAGAAGGCATGAGAGAGGGAGCAGGGGAGGCAAGTGCAGAGGGATCTACTGGTGAGCCTTAAGGAGAAGATGGGTATAGGGATAGTGCCCCCACTGGGGTTCACTGGTGGTCCTGGGGGGCTTGAGACATCACAGCATACCCCTTGGCAGAAGAAGAAGATTATTGGAGAGGATGAACCAGAGTTCTTCATTGACCTAGATGAGGAGGAGGGGGGCTGGCCTGGAACAGGGATGTCCTCAAATGGTGTTCTGGGGCAAGATACTGAGAGGAAGGATGTGGTGATGAAGGGGATGCAGCATGTGAGTTTTGGAGTTCCGGATGTTGCACTTAGAGGACTGGTGGTGGGGGTGGAGGGAAAGCACTCTGGTGAAGTTGAGAGTAAGGTTGTTGAAGGCGATGGTGGGCTCTAGGAAAACAAGAGGCCAATGACCCCTGGTGCTGAGTGTATCAGGGGAGCAGGATGGCTGCTGGCCACTCTCAATGACCTGGTGGTGGATGAACTTGCAGAGGTAGATTTCCGGGTCCTGGGGGGGGCAGAGTGGCAGGGAATCCTGGCAGAAGAGAGAGTGGTGGACAAACTACTGATGAAGGTGATGGCAATCTTGTTGGTAGAGGAGGGGTATGAGGTGGATGCAAAGAGAGAGGCTGAGTTGAGGGAGGAGGCTGGGTGAGTAGTAGAAGACTGTTGGGTGATGATGGATGGAGCGGAACTGTAGAAGTCAGTCTGTGAAGACTACAGGGAAGAAGCAGAGGAGATAGATGATGAGGATGCTCAGGAGATTGTGACTGCAATAGCAAGAAATGAGATTGAGGAAGAAGAGGTGGAGGCAGAGTGCCTCTTAGACCTATCTAGGATGGACATCGAGCTGGAAGTTTGAGAGAGATTAGAGAGCAGCACTATCTACAAACATTTCTTCCTATGAACAGTACAACTAACATTTTGTCTTTGAATGTCAATGGGCTGTGAGGTGTGAGGTGATGTCAGAATATATTTGAATGGCTATGTGGCTTAGAGGCAGACCTTTTTCTGTTACAGGATGTACAATATGAAAAGAAGAAGGTCAGACTGAATTGGACTAGAGAGTAGGGTGGGGTGGCTGAATGGCATGGAAGTGTTGGAGTTCTGATATGCAGGGGTAAAGAGGAATTTGTAGAAATTGTAGATTGGAGTGATCATCTAGTCTGGGGAATGTGAAAGAGGCTGGGGTGGGGCCCAATAGTAGTTGGATCATGCTACTGTCCAGCAGTCTGGGGTGAGAGGGTGGACTGGTTGGAAGGGCTACTGGAGAAGGGGTCTCTGATGGAGACTGGGGTGGATATCCTGAGAGGGGACTTCAATATGGTACAGAATGCTGCTCTAGATAGGTCTGATGGAGGAGCTGGGGTGGTTGGTCGCAGTGGTGGACTGGGTAGGTGGGAGGAGATTGAGTGCCTGAGTGCTCTGAGTGATGTGGCGAGGACTAAGTGGGGAATAGATAAGGTTTTCACACACTGGGTTGATGGGCTTGGAATGAGGATTAACTGGGTACTCTCAGCTGACTGCTGGGGTGTAGATGTTTGGTAGGAACTTGGGGTGGTCTGGTGCCCCTGGTCAGATCATTGGGGAGTGCTAGGGCAGGGGAACTTTGGGGGTAGTGGGGAAGGGCCTGGACATTGGCAGCTCAATTGTGCTTTACTGATGGATGGGGACTTGTGGGTGAAATGGGAGAGGAAAGTGGTGGCTAGTATGGCTAGATGGAAGGAGGAGGGGGCTCCAGTGGGGCTCTGGTGAGTGAAGCTGAAGGAGGCAGCAAGGGTGTACTGGAGTGAGGCAGGGAAGCAAAGAGGATGGCTTCAGTGGATGAAGGAGAAGTGGGCATCCCACTGGATGGAGCAGCTATTGTGGTGGTGGTCGGAGATAAAGGGGCTTAGGGGAGAGGAGGAGGAGGAGGATTGGCAGGAGACATGAGTGAGAATGGAGATTGAGGAGCTGAAGGGAGTCTGGAGGATAGAAGAGGAGAGCTGAGTATAGGATATGATAGCAAGGCTCAGGTGGCAGGGGCTGGAGGAAGGAGAGAGGCCAACCAAGTATCTCTCCAGGTTGCTTAGAGTAAGGAGAGTGAGGCAGAGGTGGGAGGGAATCATCAGAGAGGATGGCTGCTCAACATCTCTCTCTGGTAACTTTTACATTATACAAATTCCACATACCCTTTTTGACACACTTTTCATCGTTTTTTGGAGGAGACTCTTAAGGCGATGGTGACCAAGCAAGGTTATGGCAAGTGTACTGGTGTGGGGGATGAGCCGGCCTTCAAATGGCAGTATGGCAAGGGAGGAATAGGGCTGGGGCCGGAGTTCTTTGGACCATCAACAAGTGGAGGAGTTGGAGAGAAGCAGGAGTCGAGCAAGAAGGCTGGAGGCAGAGGCGCAACAGTAGGGAAGGGGAAGGGGAAGTCAGGAAGTACTGGGGGTGCACTCTCTGGAGGAGGTGGGAGGGCTGGGAGAGGTGTGACTGGCATAGTGGGTGGGACTGCTGATGGTGGTGTGACAGCTAATCTGGAAAAAAATCCAGATGTGACTGCTGATGGTGACAAGGGGGGCCAGGGGGGATCAGGGCCGGTGCACAAGGGTGATCTCTCAGATGGTGTAATGGGTCTGGTGGTGGTACCATTGCTCAAGAAGTCGATCTCCGAATTCGTAGTCACCATGAGCTTCTGGGGCCTGGCAGTGACAGCAAAGATGGTTTTGGGGCTCCTGGGGAAGCAGCTGGTAGACGTGGTATCAGTGAAGTTCCTGAAAGGACTGGAGGGAGTTGAGGTTGGGTTTGTTGAGAAGAAGCACCTAGTGGAGGCACTGGCAAAGAGAATCAGTGTGGGCGAGGTAGTGGTGCCGATGTCGAGGTGCTTATACTGGGACCCAAGGGTGGTGCACCTAGTGGTCAAGGGGGACCCTATGGTGTCAGTGGAGGAGACTAGGGGCAGGGTCGGTGAGGTGATGAAGGAGTATGGAGATGTTGTGGATATCGGCTTTCAGATGTGGAAGGGGATGACATTCAGGACAGGAGATGTGGAGGTGAGACTGAGGCTGGCTGGAAGGGAGGTGATGGGGAAGGCAGGTGACTGGCCAAGGGTCTTGAAATGGGGCCTGGTCGAGTGCAAGGTGTCGAGGGTGAGAGGAACTGAGGAGGAGGAGGAGGACCTCCTGACAGTCTTGTGGGAGCTGGAAGAGGCTGTGGAGCAGAGAGCAAAGGCCTGGGAGACCTTTGAGGATGCGACAGTAGTGGAGGAGATAAATGGCAGGAAGGTGCGAGTAGATAAGAAGGCATGGGAGAGGGAGCAGGGGAGGCAGGTATAGAGGGATCTACTGGCGAGCCTTAAGGGGAAGATGGGTACAGGGATGGTGCCCCCACCGGGGTTCACTGGTGGCCATGGGGGGCTTGAGGCATCACAGCATGCCCCTCGGCAAAAAAAGATTATAAGTGAGGATGATTCAGAGTTCTTCATCGACCTGGATGAGGAGGAGGGAGACCAGCTGGGAACAGGAGTGTCCCCAAATGGTGTCCTGGGGCGAGAGACAGAAAGGGAGGATGTGGTGATGAAAAGGACACAACATGTGAGTTTTGATGTCCCTGATGTCGCACTTGGAGGACTGGTGGTGGGGGTGTAGGAAGGGCTCCCTGGAGAAATAGAGAGCGGGTTTGCTGAGGATGATGAGGGGCGTAAGGAACACAATTGGCCCATGACTCCTGGTGTTGGGTGTATTGGGGGAGCAGGGTGGCTACTGGCCACTCTTAATGATCTGGTGGCAGATGAACTTGCGGAGGTAGACTTTCGGGTCCTGGGTAGTGCAGAGTGGCAAGGAATTCTGGTGGGAGAAGGGTTGGTGGACAAACTGCTGACGGAGATGATGGCAATTCTGTTGGTAGAGAAAGGGCATGAGGTGGATGCGAAGAGGGAGGCCGAATTGAGGGAGGAGGCTGGGCGAGTTGTAGAAGACTGCTGGGTGTCGAAGGATGGAGCAGATCTGTGGAAGTCAGTCTGTGAGGACTACAGGGAAGAAGCAGAGGAGAAAGATGATAAGGATGCTCAGGGGGTTGTGGTGGCACTAGCAAGGAAGGAGATTGAAGAGGAAGAGGTAGAGGCAGAGCACCTCTTGGACTTGTCTAGGATGGATATTGAGCTGGAAGTTTGGGATGATTGGAAGAGCAGATTTATCTAAAAACATTTTTCCTATGAACAGTACAACCAACATTTTATCTTTGAATGTCAATGGACTGAGGGGGGCAAAGCTCTGTCGGAATATGTTTGAATAGCTATGGGGCTTAGAGGCAGATCTTTTTCTGTTACAGGATGTGTGGTGCAAAGAGGAGGCTGACAGGTTGAATTGGACTAGGGAGTGGGGTGGGGTGGCTGAATGGCATGGAAGTGTTGGAATTTTGATATGAAGGGGTAGAGGGGAATTAGTGGACATTGGGAGGTGGGGCGATCATATAGTCTGGGGGATGTGGAGGAGGCTGGGGGGGGGCCCCTTAGTAGTTGGATCATGCTACTATCTGGCAGTTTGGGGTGAAAGGGTGGACTGGCTAGAGAGACTACTGGAGGAGGGGTCCATGATGGAGGCAGGGGTGGATATCTTGGGAGGGGACTTCAATATGGTATATGATTCTGTACTGGATAGGTCTGATGGAGGAGCTGGGGTGGTTGGTCGCAGTGGTGGACTGGGCAGGTGGGAGGAAATTGAGAGATTGAGTGCACTGAGTGATGTGGTGAGGACTAAGTGGGGAATGGACAAGGTCTTCATGCACTGGGTAGATGGGCTTAGAACAAGGATTGACTGGGTGCTCTCGGCTGACTGCTGGGGTGTTGATGTTTGGCAGGAACTGGGGGTAGTTTGGTGCCCCTGGTCAGATCATTGGGGGGTGATAGGGCAGGGGAAATTCGGGGGTAGTGGGGAAGGGCCTGGAAATTGGCGGCTCAATTGCGCTCTTCTGATAGATGGAGATTTGTGGGAGAAATGGGAGGGGGAAGTGGTGGCTAGTGTGGCTAGATGGAAGGAGGAGGGGGCTCCGGTGGGGCTCCAGTGGGTGAAGCTGAAGGAGGCAGCAAGGATGTACTGGAGTGAGGCAGGGAAACAGAGGGGGAGGCATCAGAAGATAAAGGGGAAGTGGGTGTCCCGCAGGATGGAGCAGCTTCTGTGGTGGTGGTCGGAGCTGAAGGAGTATAGGGGAGAGGAGGAAGAGGAGGACTGGCGGGAGGCATGAGTGAGGATGGAATTGAGGAGCTGAAGGGAGTATGGAGGATGGAGGAGGAGAGCCAAATACAGGGCATGGTGGCAAGGGTCAGGTGGCAGGGGCTGGAGGAAGGAGAGAGGCCAACCAAGTATCTCTCCCAGCTACTCAGGGCAAGGAGAGTGATGCAGAGGTGGGAGGGGATCATTGGTGAGGATGGCGGCCTGGTGACAGGGGTCCAGGGGATCCTTGGGGAGCTTAAGAGTCGTTGGGGGAAGTTGTGGAGTGAGGAGGAGGGAGGAGCAGATGGTGAGGCCATTGTGGAATGCTTGGAGGACTGGTGTCCCCCGGAGGTGGAGGGGCTTGGGGAACTGTCGAGACCAGTGAGAGAGGAGGAGATTCTGCAGGTTCTGGCGACTACTAAGTCAGGGACTGCCCCTGGAGAGGATGGGTTGCCATGGGACTTCTGGAAGAAAATGGTGAAGGTAGAGGAGGTGCGACAAGAAATAATGGATATGTATGATGAGGTGATTGAGTCAGGTTCCTGGCTGGGTGGCCAGAAGTTGGGGTTGGTGGCACTGCTGTATAAGGATAAAGGGCAGAGGGAGGATTGAAAGAATTGGTGACTGATTATGCTCCTGGATATGGACAGAAAGTTAGTCACAAAGGTGCTGGTGGCGAGGCTGTAAGTGGTGGCACAAAAAGTCCTGGGGGAGGAGGAACGAGGCTTTGTTGGGGGACAGTTGATTAGAGATGGCACAGCTTGGGTGCATGGAGTTATTAAGGAGACACGAGCAGTGGGGTTGGATGGCAGGTTGGTCTTCCTGGACCAGGAAAATGCTTATGATCGGGTGCAGCGAGTTTGGTTGCAGAAGGTGCTAGGGAGAAATGGAATACCTGAGCTGCTGGGAGATGAAATTGTCTGCCTTCTGGAGGAGAGTCAGGCAGCAATTATGGTGAATGGTCATAGGGGAGTGGCCTTCCCTCTTGGGCAGGGGGTTCCCCAGGGAGACCCCCTGTCCCTATTCTGTATGTGGAGCCATTGCTGGATAGAGTCGGGAGAATAGTTGAAGGGCTGATGGTACTGGGCATGAACTGGAAAGTAGGGGCCTTTGCAGATAATATGGTGGTGGGCTTGGGCACTGTTGTGGATGTCATGGAGCTTAAGGAGGCTATAGGGTGGTATGAGCGGTGCTCTGGGCAAAAGCTGAACTGGCATAAGTGCCAAACAATAGTCTTGGAGAATGGGTTGGTGGGATGTGACATCATTGGAACAATTGTCTCCCCTGGGGAGGCGGTGCGATACTTGGGGATTTTTCTCTCAGTATATGGGTCTGTGCTACCCAAGGCATGGTGTGAGGCCAGGGTGGAGATGTGGGGAGGGGTACTGGGGAGCTGGGGAGGGCGACATATCTCTCTGGCTGGCAGGGTGAATATCCTGAATGTTTACTGGATGCCAAAGCTGTGGTATTTGGCATACCATCTGGACTTTCTAGCCTGGGTGGTCAAGAGGCTGCAGAAGCTGGCGAGAGAGTGGATTTGGGCTGGCCGCCAGAGTCAGATTAAGTGGGAAGTTTTGGCGATGCCAGTAGAGAAGGGTGGCCTGGGGCTGGTAGACTTTCCGAAGCATCTGCACTGCCTAAGGGCCTGGTGGTTGAAGAGAGCAGCAGAGCTGAAGGGGGGTGGATGGGTCCCCTTGTTGCAGAAGGTGTGGGAGGCGAGGTTTGCCCCCAGGGGGTCTTCTGGGGACCTTACAACATTGGAAGAAGGGGGAGAAGGTAGAAGACCCCAGTATAAGGGGTTCTGGTGGGGGGTGGCAGAGGGAGCGCATAGGATAAGAGTGAGGTGGGAGGGCTGTGTCGCGGCGGAGCAGCAGGGGGGAGGAGGGTGGCCATGGCATAGACTGCTACTGGGGGGAGTGCTGGTAATAGACTTTGACCTAGGGAATGGAGTGGAGAGTCAGGGGGGTATAGGACAGGACCTTTGGCTGGAGGGGTGGCAGCGAGTGAGGATTGGAGAGGAGTGGGATTGGAGCGGACTATGGACCTGGGGTAAAGAGACAAGGAAGTGGTTACTGCCCAAGTACTGGATGGTGTGGTGGAGGGTGCTAAGGCGGAATGTGATGCTGAACTTCAGGTCAGGATATCTTTTTTTTTTTTTTTT
>RQIL01013477.1:0-11122 GCA_003951145.1 Jimgerdemannia lactiflua | reverse complement strand
AAAAAAAAAAAAAAATAGAAATGTAACCGACATCTTGCTGGGATTTATAAATTCCTTGTGAAATCGGAGTTCCGACATTGTCGAATGATGCAAATAATAACAGGCTAGCAAGGAATAGGACAGGTGTCCTGTAAAGTGGTGTTTGCTGCATTAGTAAAATACTCACTAGTGCTGAGACACATCATGAACCTGAATAGCTTTTCAAAATGAACTTGTCTTGGGACCCCCACCATCGTTGTTGAAGATGAAACATCAATGCATATCATTTCATGAGCAGATCAATTGCATTATTCTCCTTATATTTCTGTGATGTCATCACCATCTGTTGTGCTCTGTGGTCAATATACAGGCAGGATTAATAATACAATATCTTGTGTGATATGTACCACTAACTAGATGGAGAAATTATCATTGTGCATTGGTGAATATAATATAGAGGGGCTTGGTGGGATTGTGCTCATGACCAGGTATCGGAATAGTCAATTGTCCATATTCACCATTGTCGCATATCCGGGACAAGAGGGGCCATTGGCGTTGCCTGCCAACATGGTGTAATGTTTGTTGATATCACTTACATATGACTATGACAACATATATATTGTAATGTAGTGGACACTAAACTTGGCAAGTACATCAGATTTCTTTATCTTGAATTCTTATCTTCTTGACTCCCAGAGTCAGTAGTTTTGTGAGGCCAAATGTGTCAAAGAGGTAACCCCAAAGGTTCTTTATCAGTATACTTGTTCTTTATCCAATACTTTCAATCTGAGGTTTATTCACTCTAAGATACTGGGTTATTTATACAAGTTTGCTAACTATGAGGTAGTGGTTGAGTTACATGGCTAAGTTATGAGTCATTTCACCATTGGCAAAATAATCTTACTACTGGCAGAATAATTTCACCATTGGTGAAATGCTATACTATATCAGGTATTTGATTTTGACATTGGCAAAATGTTTTAGACATTGGTAAAATTGAGAACTGCTAACTATAAAGCTATACTAATTTGGGACTAGTTGCAATCAAATATCTATCCCTTATTTCTTCTTTCAAATTTAGCTCTACTGTCATAACTTCCTCCTGAATAGATGGTTTCATCCCTGAAACATCTATTCAAATTCCTAGACTTCAATGGTCTGTATGGTCTTATACTGGGCAATTTGTTGCATCACTGTTTTCCAATGGTGTTGCCTAACTTGCTTGAAGTCTAAGGGTGTTATTCCTTGAATATGGGCTAGTGCTGATTCATTATCTTGAAATAGCTTATGGATTCTCTTGGTGATAGTGATCTGGAAGTAGGAGAGCTGGCATTCAGTGATCCAATCATCTTTGTTTATGTTCTGGTTCTGGTTGAGTATCTGCCTAAGTTTGAAGTACTCTTGGAATTCTGTGTAATGCTGATGGCCTTGAAGTGTGAGATTCAAGAGAGATGGGTCTGCACAATACTTCTAATATTGTTATAAGATTCCTCTATAGTCAGAGGCTCTGTGGCACATATGCCATTATCTCTTGATGGCTCTTTGGATAGCACTAGTGATCTTAAGTACTGTTGCAGTGCTTTGATTATTAGCCATGATACTTCTTGAGTCAGTTTTGATAAATGGTAGTAGAGATTATTATGTCTGTGAGCTTTCATAGCCAAAAGGTAGTCCCTTTTATATCTTGTACCAGATAAGGTCCTTTTCATTTGGGCTTCAGTTTTCTTGACCAAAAAGCTTCTACCATGTTCTAATATATCAGGACTTTGTCTTCTATCTCGATAATCTCCAGAAGCTTATAAGTCTTTTCCACATTATTCTGCTACAGTGCCTGTGCCTTAATGATGTAATCTTCTGCCTTTTTCCTAATCTGATGCAATCTCTATATCTCTATATCTACATGCTTCCAGATTGTATCATTATTTGCTGACAAACTTCCACTTGAACTTTCCTCTCTGAATAGCATTTCTCATGGTATGAAATGAGTTACTCTTTCCATTGTATGGCCTTATGGATGCCTGGCAGTCCAGTATCTTTGTGCATAGGTGACTTTCTGTACCAGGTTCAGCACCATTGGAGTGGGTTGGATGGCTAAGGCAATTTCTTGGTGGATACCTTTCAGGTATTTTCAGCCACCTGGTCTTGAACTGCATCAGGGTGGTCAGCAAGGACTATTTGATGCTGGATCCTTATATAGAATATATTTGGGTCTTCAGTCATTTCTTAACAGATGGTATTTAATTGATCCTTAAGGGCTTGTTTGATTTCATTAATGTAGTAGGTGTTTCAGAGCCAAGTCTTCATAGCTAATAGTGTTACTGGGTCATTATCTCCTGCATGGTTGATTGCAGTGAAGGTGGTTCGTACTGGGCCTTACAGGCTTACAGGGAGTAGGGCTACTTGCTGTATTGCAGTTAGAGTTCTAATAGCAGCATACTGCTCAAAATCATCAATGAAGGTAATGATTGATTCATCAGAGGTATATTCATAGAATACAGGTGGTCTCATGTCCATTCTGTCTGATAGTGTTGTGTGGATTCTTGTAGCAGTTTTTTGTTATTTAGCTTGAAAGTGAGGGATTCATCTTAAATCATCAGCCAATGGCACCAAGTTATAATGTAGCAGATGCTAAACTGGGCAAGTATATTGGATTTCTTCATCTTGAATTTTTGTCTTCTTGACTCCCAGAGACAGTAGTTCCATGAGGCCAAATGTGTCAAAGAGGTAATCCCAAAGATTCTTTATCAGTATACTTGATCTTTCTCCTAATACTTTTGATCTGAGATTTATTCAATCTAAGATACTGAGTTATTTATACAAGTTTGCTAACTATGAGGTAGTGATTGAGTTACATGGCTAAGTTATAAGTTATTTTAATAATCTTGCTACTGGGAGAACAATTTCACTATTGGCAAAATGCTATACTATATTGGAGATTCAATTTTGACATTGGCAAAATGTTTTAAACATTGGTGAAATCAGGGACTGCTAACTATAAATCTATACATTTGGGACTAGTTACAATCAAATGTTTATCCTTATTCCTTCTTCCAAATTTGGCTCTACCATCACAATATATAGTATGATGGTCAACCCAAAATAGTAACAAGAATCAGGGGAATAGACATTTGATCACAGTATCCAACCTAATTCTCAATATAGTATAGCTGTTATTCTACAACTATAGAAACTTTAGCAACTATAGAAATTCTACAGATGTAAATCTTTTACAATCATAGAAATCTTAGTAGATGTAGAGGATTTATAGTTATAAAAAGTGACTCACAAGAAATGTAGTCATAACTTAGCCACCTCATAGCTAGCAAATCTGTATAAATAATTTAGTATCTTAGATTGAATAAACCTCAGATTTAAAGTATCAGGATAAAGAACAAGTATACCAATAAAGGACCTTCAGGATTACCTCTTTGATATATTTAGTCTCATAGAACTACTGACTCTGGGAGTTAAGAAGACAAGAATTCAAGATAAAGAAATCTGACATACTTATTAAGCTTCACATCTGCTACATTACAACTTGGTGTCCATTGGCTGATAATTCAAGACAAATTCCTCACTTTCAAGCTAAATAATGAACAACTGCTACAAGAACCCACACAACACTATTAGATAGAATAGATATGAGACCACTCATATTCCATGGATATACTTTTAATGAATCAATCATCATCTTCATTGATAATTTCGAGCAGTATGCTGCTGTCAGGACTAGTGCTCCCAAACAAATTGAATTGAGGGTGATTCGAATCAAATTGAATTGAGGGTCATTTGAATTGAATCGAATTGGGGATTTTTCAATTCAAATTGAGTTCGAATCAAATCAAATTTGAATTGAATTGAGATCTAATTCAAAACCTATTTTTAGAAATGTAATAACTCGATAAATACACATCCATATTTAATAATCTTTAGCTTATTAGATTCCCCTATATAAGAGGAATCTAATAAGCTAAAGGTCATTGAATTTGGATGTATATTCGTCGAGTTATTTGATTTCTAAAAATAGAGTTTGAATCAGACTTCAAATTGAATTGGACCTCAATTTGAATTGATTTGAATCAAATTGGGTCTCAATTTGATTCAAAGTTTTCAAATCAAATCGAATTTAGGTCCAATTCAATTCAATTCAATTTGTTGGGAGCACTAGTCAGGACTCTAACTGTAATACAGTAAGTAGCCCTACTCCTTGTAAGCCTTCGAGGCTCAGCAAGAACCACCTTCACTGCACTCAACTATGCAGGAGCTGATGACCCAGTAGTACTATTAACTATGAAGACTTGGCACTGAAACACCTACTATACTGATAAAATCAAATAAGCTCTCAAGAATCAATTGAATATCATCTATCAAGGAATGTCTGAAGACCCAAATACATTCTACACAAGGATCCAGTATCAAATAGTCCTTGCTGACTACCCTGATGCAGTTCAAGACCAGGTGGCCAAAAATATCTTCATAAAAGATATCTACCAAGAAATTGTCTTAGCTATTCAATCTACCCCAATGGCACTAGACCTGGTACAGAATGTCACCTATGCTCAAAGATACTGGACTACCAGACACCCACAAGGCCATACAATGGAAAGAGTAACTGGAGTAAAAATTGAACCAAGGAATACTTACATAGTCCCAGCCACCATAGTCAATAAGAACACTCAACAATAATAACCACTATCTTAAAAACCAAGAAAGACTGATCTGATGAAGGAACTAGTCAAACAGTTTGCAGAAATGACTGCATATCTGAGTGATGTAGTTAAGGAGTTCAAGAAGCAGTCAGTATAGAAGTTTGCTGTCATGAATGAAAGATGATTGATAATATATTATAAATGTAAAGAAGAAGGCCATTATACCTCAGATTGTATGGTAGAAACCAAGTACAAGGCTCAACCAAGCAATATAGAATAAGCAAATACTATTACCTTCAAGAAAATTAGAGAATCAGAGAAAGAGCAGGAGGAATGGGAAGCTTATTCTGCCATCTTAAGCAAGAAGGATACCTGAGCTACTTCTTATAAGAAGCCTATAAGCAGGCCTTTGAAGAAGACTCAAGCACAGACAAAGTGATCAGAAGTAGCCATTGAAAAAGAGATCTAGCAAAGTGAGGCTGATTAAGATATGGAGCTGGAACAAGATGCCAAGCTTGAATAAGTAGTAGAGGATATCATCCAGAACACCACTCCATCAAGTAAAGGAAAGAAGGAGCAGAAGCTGTGCAAGACCAAGACTTTTAAGTATGATATCTTCAAGAACCTCAAAGACCAAAAAGTCCACACCTTCTTCCACTACCATTTACATTACACACACTTTTACACATACTTTTTGAATAGTTTATTGGAAAAAGCAACCAGCAAAATGGCAGTAATTCAATCTCTTAATTAGTGTACTGGTTCCAGAACTAGTGTAGTGTCCAAGTGACAGCAAGGAAAGGAAGAGTATGGACTGAGGATGGGGTCTTTTGGGAAGGCAACTGGTAAGAGTAGAGGGGAAGGAGAATATGAAGCTAAAGATGAGGGAAGTGGTGAGGGTCTGGTAAGCTTTGTGGCAGCTGTGAAGAATGGAGCTGGAGGTGGTGACAAGGATAGATGGCAGTGAGTTGGAGGGGTGAGGGGGAAACTCAGTGGTAGTGGGGGGGCTAGGCCAGATATAGGGATATAAGAGACCAGAGGAGATGGGCTAGCAGAAGTGATGTAACTGCTGATAACAGTGGGACTGAGAATCAGGAAAAAAAAGGAGATATGACTGCTGATTGGATTAAGAAGATGGCTGAGGGGTTGAGGGTGATGCACAAGAGAGATCTGGCTGATGGTGTAATGTAACTGGTGGTGGCACTGTTACTTAAGAAATCTATTTTGGAATTCACTATTACACTGAGCTTCCAGGGGCTGGTAGTGATAGCTAGGATGGTGTTGGTACTCTTGGACAAGCAGCTGAGTGATGTGGCATCAGTGAAGTTTTTGAAAGATCTGGAGGAAGTCGAAGTTGAGTTTATCAAGAAGAAGTATATGGTGGTAGTGGTAACCAAGAGAATACAAGTGAGTGAGATCATGATTCCAATGTTACAGTGCCTTCATTGGGATCCCCAGGTGGTATATCTGGTAGTCAAGAGAGTCTCTATAGTTTTGGTGGAAGAGATGAAGGATAGGGTTGGATGGGTGATGAGAAAGTATGGCAAAGTTGTTGATATTAGCTTTCAGCTGTAGAAGGGGACCTCCTTCAGGACTGGGGATATGGAAGTGCACCTGAGAGTAGTAGAGAAGAAGACAATGGGGAAAGGAAGTGACTGGCCTAGGATGATGAAGTGGGAGCCCTTTGATTATAAGGTGTCTAGAGTCAAGGGCACTGAGGAGGAGGAAGACCTGCTGATGGTGCTCTGGGAGTTGGATGGGGCAGTTGAGCAGAGGGAGAGAGTGTGGCATGCCTTTGAGAAAGCTATAATGATAGTAGAAGTCAATGGGAAGAAAATCTGAGTGGACAAGGAGATTTGGGAGAGGGCTCAAAAGAGAAAGCAACAGTAAGAACTCCTTGTAGGGCTCAAGGCAGGTAATATGAATGGAGGGCCTGGCAAAGGGATGGCAGTGGAAAATGGGCAGAAGGGGTTGGGGGGCCTGCAGTTTTCTGAGCATGCTCTCCAGAAGAGGCCACTAGTAGAGAAGGAGGAGCCATTCTTGGAGAACTGGGTGCCAGAGAGAGAGGCAAGTAAGGGCAAGGAAGTCAAGCTGCCAAAGGATACCAATGGAGCCACTGGAGCTAAGGTGGAGGATACTGAGGACATTATGATAAAGGGTATAAAGAATGTTAGATTTGGAGTCCTGAATGTCTTCTGGGGAGAACAGGTAGTTGGGGTAACTGGAGAAGACCTGGTAGATGTGTCTAATGAGGAGTAGGATGAGTTGGCCAGTGCTGGGTTTAATGGAGAGCAAGATGGAGAAAAAAGGTCAGCAACTTCTAGAGGGGAGTGTATGGAAGAGGGACCTTAGATGTGTAGGATGGTGACAGAATTGGCTAAGGAGGAGTTGGAGGAGGTTGACTTCTAACTATTAAGTGAGAAGACCTAGAGTGATATCTTGTATGGGGTTGGAGTTGTGGGGAAGCTGATGGCAGAATACTTGACAAGGCTGTTGGAAGATGAAGGGTATGATATAGATACAGTTCAGAAGACAGAGCTGAAGGAGATGGTGAGGAGAATAGTAGTCACTGGATAGAATACCTGGAATAGGACAGAGTTGTAAGACTACATGTGAGGACTACTACACAATAATGGAAGAGAAGAACACAGTGGCAGTACAGAAGATCTTGGTAGAGCTGGAGACTAGGAAGGAAGCTGAGCTAGAAGCTGGGAGAGAGTTGGATCTGTCAAGGATAGACTAGGATATGGAGATTTAGAGTAGAACTTCAACCCAAAATTATTCAATATGAACAGTATAACTAATATTTTTTCACTTAATGTCAATGGGCTGAGGGGATCAGAGAGACATTGAAACATTTTTGCATGACTTAGAGATTTGGAAGCAGATATTTTTCTACTCAGGATGTGAGATGTGAAGATGAGGTGAATAAGTTGAACTGATTGAGAGAATGGGGAGAGATAGCAGAATGGTGAGAAAAGGTTGGAATTCTGATAAGAAAGGGCAAAGGGGAACTGAGGGACATTGGGGGTTGGAGAGATCACTTGCTGTGGGAGATATGAGCAAGGCCAGGGTGGAGGCCGGTAGTGGTGGGCTCTTGCTATTGTCTGGCAGAAAGAGAATTGAGAGTAGCTTGGATGGAGGGATTGTTAGACAGTAGAACTTTGGTGGAGGCCAGAGTTGATATACTTGGAGGGGACTTTAATATAGTTAGGGAGCTGCTGTAGATCACTCTGATGGTGGGCTAGCTGGGACAGATAGAGTGGGGGGCTGGACAGATGGGAGGAGATGGAGAGACTGAGTGTCTTAGGGGATGCAGGGTACCAGAAGTGGGGGAATTGGGCAGCTTTTACCCACTGAGTGCATGGACTAGGAACACAGATTAACTGGATTCTTATAGCTGACTGTTGGGGGATAGACATCTGAAAGGAATTGGAGATGATGTGGTGCCCCTGGTCTGACCACTGGAGGGTGGCAGGGCAGGGAATATTTGGGAGAAGTGGAGATGGGCCTGGACATTGGTGACTTAACTGTGCTTTGTTGAAAGACAAAAGGGTGTGGGAACAATAGAGGGAAGAGGTGGCAGATAATATTACATGTTGGAGAGGAGAAGGCATAGCTGTAGGGGATCAGTAGCTGAAGTTGAAGGCTAATGCTCAGGTGTTTTGGGGAGAGGTGGGGGGAGCAAAGGGGAGACTTAGAAGAAAGCAGATGCTGAATCTCACACCAACTGGAGGCCCTCCTGTTGGAGTCTGCTGGTGGTCATAAGTGCAGTGAGGAGGAAGGTGAAGAGTGGAGAGTAGAGAGAGTAAAGATGAAAATTGAAGAGCTGAAGGCCACCTCAAGAGAGGAAGAGGAGCTGTAGGTTTAGATAATAGTGGCATGATTGAGGTGACAGGGGCTGGAGGAAGGAGAAAGGCCCACAAAGTATCTTACCAGACTTCTAAGAGCATGCAAGATGTGGTAGAGGTGGGAAGGTATTATAGGAGAATATGGAGAAATGGTAACAGGGGGTGCAAGGTATTCTGAGTTCTCTCCAGAGGAGATGGGACAACCTGTGGAGTGAGGAGGATAGAGGGGAAGATAGAAGGACTATAGACTTAGAGGAGTGGACCCCACCAGCATCTAAGGGGTTAGGGGATCTGACCCACCCCATCCAGGAGAAAGAAATCTTGAGAGTACTGTCAGCTACAAAGAATGGGATAGCACCAGGGGCAGATGGTCTGCCATGGGATTTCTAGAAGAAAATAGTGGATATTGAAGGGGTGCTCAGAGATATGAAGGAGATGTGTAGAGCTGTAATCAACTCAGGAAAATGGTTAGGGAGACAGAAATTAGGATTAGTGGTACTCCTTTATAAGGATAAGGGGCTGAGAGAGGACTGGAAGAACTAGAGACCTATTATGCTTCTGGATATGAATAGAAAGTAAATAATGAAGATACTGGTGGCACATTTATAGGTAGTGGCACAGCAAGTTCTGGGAGAGGAACAGTGTGGCTTTGTTGATAGGAGGCTAATCAGGGATAGTATGGCATGAGTGTATGATATCATTGAGGGGGCAAGAGCTGCAGGGGTAGATGGAAGACTGGTCTTCTTGGATCAAGAGAAGGTGTGCCATGTGTGGTTGGGGAAGGTCTTGGCAAGAATTGGTATCCCAGGGAGACTGGGGTGGACTATTGTGCAGATACTGGAGGGAAGCAAGGCAGCCATAATAGTGAATGATCACCAAGAAGTTCCTTTTTCACTGGGGAGAAGAGTGTTACAGAGGGACCCTCTGTCTACTATTTTGTATGCTCTATCACTAGAACTACTTCTGGATAGGATTAGGAGGAGAATTGGAGGGTTGACAGTATTAGAGATAACCTGGAAGGTGGGTGCCTTTGTAGATGATATAGTAGTTGGTCTGGGCTCTGTCCAAGATATAGAGGAGCTCAAGGAAGCAGTTGGTTGATATGAAAGATACTCAGGCCAGAAGCTGAACTGATACAAGTGTGAGATAATAGTACTTAGGCATGGAATTCTTGTATTATTGGATCTGTGGTGCCAGCAGGAGAGGTGGTCAGATATTTGAGTATCTTTCTCTCAGTATATGGGACAGTGCTGCCAAAAGCCTGGTGGGAGGAGAGGGTGCAAGCTTGGGGGGACTCACTAAAAAGCTGAGGGTGGTGCCATATCTCTCTGGCATAATGGGTGATGATTCTCAATATCTACTGGATACTGAAGCTATAGTATCTAGTATATCATTTGGACTTTCTAGCTTTGGTGATGAAGAGATTGCTTAAGCTAGCAAAGGATTGGATCTGAGCTGAAAGGCAAAGTCAGATTAGCTGGGAGATTCTCACCCTATCTATGGAGTATGGTGGCCTTAGACTGATGGACTTTCCCAAGAAGCTCCATTGTCTGTAAGCTTGGTAGCTCCAAAGAGTGGCAGTGCTGAGAGGGAGAGGGTGGGTTCCCCTGATGCAAAAGGTGTGGGAAGCAAGATATGCCCCCCAGGAGTCATCTGGAGACTTATTGGAGGTGGTCAGCTATGGTGATAATAGGAGGCTTAGATATCAAGGTTTCTAGTAGAGAGTGATTGAAGAGAGATATTGGATGAACTTTGATGAGAGGGAAATATGGCAGAGAAACACTGGGGTCTGGGAATGTGGCAGTGGCACAAGCTGTTGCTAAGAGGGTCACTGGTAATTGACTTCTGCCTTAGAGAAGGAGTGGAGAGCCAATGGGGCTTTGGCCTAGATCTCTGGCCAGTAGAGTGGCAGGGCATCAGGATCAGAGAGGAGTGGGATTGATCAGACCTATGAGCTTGGGGGGCAGAGGTGAAGAAGTGGATTCCTCTGAAGTTCTGAGTGGTATGGTGGAGAGTGATGAGGTGAAATGTGATACTGAACTATAAGACTAGACATTCGGTGGCAGGAGGAGACTTTGAGTGTGAGGAGTGCTTGGGGGTTGGGCAGGCAGAAAGAGTGATACAGACCCCCAAGCATTGGCTAGAGAAGTGTGAGATATTGGTGGATTTTTAAAGAGAGGTGGAATAGTATCTAGGTGGTATAAATAGAGAGTATGAGCAGATGAGATGGGATGTACTTTGGGCAAGAGTGCTCAGTATGGTAGGAAATGAGTGGCTCACCCTGGGGTGGGTCATTGCAGTATGGGTAGGAATAGTGGGACATCGGTTAGCAGTTTTTGAGGAGTGGTGGAAGCTGACTCTGGAAGAGAAAATGGTGAGATAGTAGTAGTTAATGAAAGTTATATTGACAGGTTGGCAGAGGGAATAGGGCTCTGGAGAGGGGCACCATAGGAAGCTAGTAGAAGTTATATATAGCAAAAGTAAGGGTTGAGTGCAGGTGATCAGCAATAAGATAGTATTTGAAAGAGTGGGAGTGGGGGAGAGGTTGAGTGTGGGGATAGGATAGAGAGGAGAGGGCTGGGACTACTAATATGGTATGAGGACAAATGAAATGTTTAGGCAGGTGTTTGGGTAATAAATGAG
>RQIL01013466.1:0-11128 GCA_003951145.1 Jimgerdemannia lactiflua | reverse complement strand
TCCCACTGACCCCGGGGGGCAAACCTTGCCTCCCACACCTTCTGCATAAGCGGGACCCACCCCCCCCCTTTCAGCATCGCCGCCCTCTTCAGCCACCAAGCCCACAAGCAGTGCAACCTCTTCGGGAAGTCCACCAGCCCCAGTCCTCCCCTCTCCACTAGCATTGCCAGGACTTCCCACTTAATCTGACTCTGGCAGCCAGCCCAGATCCAATCTCTTGTCAGTTTCAGCAGCCTCTTGACCACCCACACTGGAAAGTCCAGATGGTATGCCACATACCACAGCTTCGGCATCCAATACACATTCAGGATGGTCACCCTTCCGGCCAGGGAGATGTATCGCCCTCCCCAGCTCCTAAGTGCATCCGCCCATGCCATCACCTTAGCCTCCCACCAGGCCTTTGGCAGGACTGACCCATACACTGAAAGGAAGATTCCCAGGTATCGCACAATCTCTCCATGGGGGACAATTATTCCTATAATGTCCCCACCCACCAGCCCATTGCCCAAGACCATCATCTCACACTTGTGCCAGTTCAGCTTCTGCCCAGAACATTGTTCATACCATCCCACCACCTCCTTAAGCTCCATGACATCTGCCACTGTACCCAGGCCAACAACCATATCATCTGCGAATGCCCCCAATTTCCAAATCACTCCAAGGATCATCAGCCCCTCAACCCTCCTCCGGACTCTATCCAGCAGCGGCTCTAGAGACAGAGCATACAAAATAGGCAACAAGGGGTCTCTCTGGGAGACCCCCCTCCCCAGGGGGAAAGCAGTGCCCCTGTGCCCATTCACCATGATTGCAGCCTAACTCTCCTCCAGAAGGCGGACAATGGCATCCCCCAGCTCCCCCAGGATTCCAATCCTCCCCAGCACCTTCCTCAGCCAGACTTGCCACACCCTATCATAGGCCTTCTCCTGGTCTAAAAACACCAGCCTGCCATCCACCCCTGCTGCCCTAGCTCCTTCAATAACTCCATGCACCCACGCTGTTCCATCCCTAATCAGCCGGCCTCCTACGAATCCTCGCTGTTCCTCCCCCAGTACCTGTTGTGCAACCATCTGCAGCCTTGCCACCAGAATCTTCATGACCAGCTTCCTGTCCATATCCAGTAGCATGATCAGCCACCAATTCTTCCAGTCTTCCCTCTGTCTCTTGTCTTTATACAGAAGTGCCACCAGCCCCAGCCTTTGACTCCCCAGCCAATGCCTAGACTCAATCACCTCATCGCACATATCTCTCATCTCCTGACGCACCTCCTCCAACCTCACCATCCTCTTCCAGAAGTCCCAAGGCAGCCCATCCTCTCCAGGGGCAGTCCCCGACTTAGTGGCTGCCAGGACCTGCAAAATTTCCTCCTCTCTCACTGGCCCCATCAGGTCTGCCAGTCCCTCTACCCCTTGGGGGCACCAGTCTTCCAAGCATTTCGCTATGGCCTCACCATCAGCCCCACCCTCCTCTCACTCCACAATGTACCCCAACAATCCTTCAGCTCTCCTAGGATCCCCTGTACCCCAGTCACCAGGCTTCCATCCCTTCCAATGATCCCCTCCCACCTCTGCTTCACTCTTCTTGCCCTCAGCAGCCTAGTGAGGTACTTGGATGGCCTCTCACCCTCCTCCAGCCCCTGCCACCTAAGTCTCACCACCATGCCTTACACACGACTCTCTTCCTCAATCCTCCAGGCCTCCTTCAGTTCCTGAATCTCCAGCTTCACTCTCACCTCCCGCCAGTTCTCCTCATTCTCATCCTCCCTGCCCCTCCGTTTCATCAGTTCTGACCATTGCCACAGCAACTGCTCCATTCGCTGGGAAGCCCACCTCTCCTTTCATTGCCGAAGCCTTCCTCCCTGCCTACCAGCCTCACCCCAGTACCCTCTTGCAGTCTCCTTTAGCTTCACCCACTGGCACCCCACTGGGACCCCCTCCTCCCTCCAGCCCAATATACTCGCTATCATCTCCCCTTCCCATTTCTCCCATAGAACCTTATCTTCCAAGAGAGTACAGTTGAGCCACCAATGTCCAGGCCCCTCCCCACTCCCACCAAAGTTCCCCTGCCCTAGGACTTCCCAATGATCCAACCAGAGGCACCAAATCACCCTGAGTTCCCACCAGACATCCTCCCCCCAGCAGTCTGCTGAGAGCACCCAGTCAATCCTAGTACCCAGTCCATCCACCCAATGTGTAAAGACCTTCTCCTCTCCCCACTTGACCCTCCCTACATCACTGAGAGCACTCAACTGTTCAATCTCTTCCCACCTGCCCAGTCCACCACTTCGCCCCACAACTCCAATACTGCCATCTGAGTGATCCAGAGTAGCATCTCGCACCATATTGAAATCTCCTCCCAGCACATCCACTCCAGCTTCCATGAGTGCCCCCTCCTCTAGTAGCCCCTCCAACCAATTCACTCATTCCCTCCAGACAGCTGGACAGTAACAAGATCCAACCTCAAGTGGGTCCCACCCTGGCCTCCTCCAAGTTCCCCATACTAAACAATTTCCCCATCCCCCAATGTCCACCAGCTCCCCTTTGCCCCTTCGCACCAGAATTCTGATACTTCCCCACCATTCCACCACCCCTCCCCATTCCTTAGTCCAATTTATCCTGTCCTCCTCCCCTTTACACCGCACATCCTGAAGCAGAAACAGATCCACCTCCATGCCATGTAGCCATTCAAAAATGTTCTGATGATGTCTCGCCCCCCTCAGCCCATTGATATTTAGAGATAGAATGCTAGTTGTACTGTTTATAGGAAAATATTCATTGAGGGTAGTATTGCCTTCACATCCTCTTTAGACCTCCAGCTCAATGTCCATCCTAGTCAGATCCAAGAGGCACTCAGCCTCCACCTCTTCCTCCTCAGTCTCCCTCCTCACTAATGCATCAGTGACCTCCCGAGCATCCTCATCATCCTTCTCCTCCGCTTCCAGCCTGTAATCTTCACAGACTGCCCTCCACAATCCAGCGCCATCTTTAGCCACCCAGCAATCCTCCACCACACATCCAGCCTCCTCCCTCAGCTATGCCTCTCTTTTCGCATCCACCTCATATCTTTCCTCCACCAACAGAATCGCCATCACTTCCATTAGCAGTTTCTCCACCACTCCTTCTCCCGTCAAGATACTCTGCCACTCTGCCCCCCCCAAGATGCAGAAATCTACCTCTGCAAGCTCATCGGCCACCAGATCATTGAGAGTAGCTAGCAGCCATCCTGCTCCCCCAATACTACCAGCACCCAGGGTCATGGGCCTCCTGCCCCCCCCAAGTCCACCTTCTCCCCCAGCATTGCCAGTCCCAATATTGCAAGAATACTCATCCTCCACCCCTACCACCAGTCCTCCTTATGCTGCATCCGAGACCCCAAAGCTCACATGCTGTGCCCCCCTCATCACCACATCTCCCCTTTCACTCTCCTGCTCCAACATGCTGCTCGTGGTCTCTTCTGTCCCAACCCCCACCTCCTCCTCCTCATCCAGATCTACAAAGAACTCAGGCTCATCCTCACCAATCACCTTCTTCTGCCTGGGGGCATGTTGCAAGTCCCCAAGGCCACCTGTGTATCCCAGTGGAGGTACCATCCCAGTGTTCGACTTTCCCCTGAGATTTGCCAAAAGATTTTTCTGCAACTTCCTCCCCAGCTCCCTCTCCCAGGCCTTCCTATCCACTCGCACCCTCCTGCCATCAATCTTCTCCACCACAGTCTCCTCCTCAAAGGCCACCCAGGTCTTCGCCCTCTGCTCCACAGCTCCTTCCATCTCCCATAGTGCCATAAGCAGATCCTCTTCCTCCTCCTCAGTCCCCCTCACTCTCGACACCTTGCACTCTGCTGGGCTCCACTTCAGCACTCTTGGCCAATCACTCACCTTTCCTGTTGCCTCCTTCCCAGCTACCCTCAATCTCACCTCTACATCTCCTGTTCTGAACGACATCTCTTCCCACATCTGAAATCCAATATCCACCACATCCCCATACTCCTTCATCACCTCACTAACCCTGCCCCTCATCTCCTCCACTGACACCATAGGAACTCCCTTGACCACCAGGTGGACCACCCTCTGGTCCCAGTGCAGACACCTTGACATTAGCACCACTACCTCACCAACAGTGACCCCCTTCAACATAGCCGCCACCAGGTACACCTCCTCCACAAATCCAATTTTGACTCCTTCCAGCCCTTTCAGGAACTTTACTGACACCACTTCTGCCAATTGCTTCCCCAGTAGCCCCAGAACTATCTTAGCCATCACCACCAATCCCCGGAAACTCAGCGTGACTGCGAATCCCGAGATTGACTTCTTGAGTAATGGTACCACCACCAGGCCTGTAACACCATCCAATAGATCATCTCCGCGCACTGTCCCCGATCCTCCCTGGCCCCTCCTTCCACCATCAGCAGTCACATCTGGATTTTTTTCCAGATTGGCCATCACTCCACCATCAGCAGTCCCATCCGCCACACCAGTAACACCTCCCCCAGCCCCCCTCCTCTCCCCTCCAGAGTGCGCTCCTCCAGAGCTTCCAGACTTCCCCTTCTCCTTTCCCATCATCCTCCACCCCTCAGCCCCCTCAGCTCCTCCACCATTCTTGACCGCCACTGCAAAGCTCACTGCTCCTCCACTCCCTGCTTTCCTGCTCGACTCCTGCCCTCCTCCTGCTCCTCCACCTGTTGACGGTCCAAAAAACCCTGGCCCCAGCCCTATCCCTCCCTTGCCATACTGCCATTTGAAAGCTGGCCCATCCCCCACACCAGTACGCTTGTCCATACCTTGCTTGGTCGCCATCGCCTTAAGAGGTTTCTCAATAAAATGATGAAAAATGTGTCAAAAGTGTGTGTGGGAATTTGTGTAATGCGAATGTTACCAGAGAGAGGTGACTGTATTAATTATGTTACCTAATCAATTATCTTTTTACTAGTGGAAAAGAGCTATAAATCTATTCACCATAACTTTTTAGCTTATCTAGAAGAAGATAGTAAATAATATGTTCTCAAATATGATGTATTCCAGAAGTTATAGTATCAGCTAATTTCATATATACAAATCATAAGCCCCCAAATGGATTTATGTGATATCTGTCAATATTTGTGAAATGACTTGCAATTTATAGCCCATAAAGAGGAAGAAGACCTATTAAAGAAATATAAAGAATATCTGGCAAAAGCCAAGCTAGAAAGGTACTATTATAACAAAAATACCAAGTTGGCAGAAGAATACAGAAAGCTTATGGATCAGAACTATTATATAATAAAAGGCTAAGTACTATACTGCAGTATTGATGCAGTTGCCCACTACAGTTATAACTGAGCTAAAAATGTTCATATGTCTTATTTAGATCAACAAATCAGCAAAGTGTATTATCTTAGTACCCATAAAGTATATTTGTTTGATATCCAAGATAAAGCAGTATATAAGTAAATTAATTATATACTAGATGAGAATGAACTTCTTGAAAAAGGTCTGAATGGTATACTTAGCCTGGCCTCTGACAGAATAAAACAATTGAATAGAGGTAAGAAGCACTTGAAGGTTACTTGTAACAATATGGATAGACAAAACAAAAATAATACTACTATTTGGTTTTATTTATATCTGATCACTATCACAACAGCAATCTATAAATAGAGAACCCGCACCATTAAGGAAATTAACCTGATTGTTGTGTTACATGAAATTAGTCCACTACTCAAAAAGGAAATCCACTCACAAGAGATTGTCATACCAATTGCCTGCTACTCAAAAATGCAACCAAATTAGAAAATCATATGCAGAATTCTCCAGATTGAATATTATACCACTAGATATAATATCTGAACATTTTGTTGCTTTTTAACAAAGTACCTGAGGGCTCAAGCCAATCTACATAGCTACCCAATCTTGTAATTTGCCTATATTGAGCCAGGCATGTTATATTTGGGGGCTTAATCAGAAAGATTCTCAAAAGAATTAGTGTGACTTTTTAGCTCACAGAACTCAACATTCAACCTGGGGGACAGTATAACTGCAATATTTGATACAGTACCAATCTCAGCTACTACTGGAGAAGAAATACCAATAATAGACCATTTGGACAAAAAGAGACATAATCACCTTCAGAGTTAATTACCATTCAGCATCTGAAGAATCTGAGTCTGCAGAAGTCAGTACTGCATAAAATCCACCACTAATAGTTCAAACCCCAAGCCCACAGTTGTAAATATACCAGAAGTAACAGAAAACATCCAACCCAGAGAACTTGATTAGTATATATCTGATAAAATACCAACCAAGATTTTGATGATCTTATTACAGACCTCAATAACTATCTTGAAAGATTTCCTCCAAGAGCCTTTCCTGATTTACCAAGGCTATATTCAAGATAGTTAAGACTAGCTACTCCAAGAGTCCAACCTATAAGACTCTCCAGAATAATATAAAGAAGAGCTCCATCTCAATCTCTAATACTCTTAAGTGATTATCCCTCAACAGTCAATAGCTTAGGATCAGAAACAGAATCAGAAAGCAGTGATGATGAAATAGCCTCACCTCTACCCACTTTCGCAAGATACCCAAAAGAAGATCCAAGAGAATTTATAGATGCAATCAAAGGGATAGGAGCCCTGAGAGACCTGAAAATCCAAAGACAAATCAATGTCTTCAAGGCATAGCTGAGAGAATCAGCCAAAGGTATCTTTGTTAGAGCAGCAAATGTTGTCAATATAGACCTAGATGATATCATAGCAAATGCTAACTCTGAAGAAGAATAGTATGAGACAATACAATATTGGATCATTGAAAAGTATGCAGAAAATGAAACTCATCACAAGGCTCAAGAATCTATTATGGGGATGAAGATGAACCTTAGAGAATCCCCACAAGCATTCTTTACCAGAATTCAGAAGATAATGCATGCTACCAGATTCAATGCTATCAATCAAGATATCATTGGTCCAATGATATTCATGAATGGAATTCCACCCAATATTGCTCAATATGTTTGAACTCTGGATATCAGGAAGTCTGAAAAGCAAGTTGATACTGCTCAAGAATATTTCGATATCAAACAAGGAACTACTTGGACAGACAACAAGAAAGAAGATAAGGAGGACCTCTTGGTCAAGACTCTACAAGGAATCCTCCAAGGAGAATCAAGAGGAGAAAAGCCCACCAAAATATGGAAAAAGGAGAAGAATGAAATCCAAGACCTCAACTCAAATGTAGACAAACTGGTTGGGTGGATTGAAAGGCTCACCATACACGAAAATCGGAATTTTTAGCCAAGTTATCTACAGAAAAATCGGAACTACCAGCCAAGATATCCCCCATACAAAAATTGGGATTATTAGAGAAATTATCTATCCTCTAATAGTCAAAACTATCCTCCAATACTATAAGTGTGGACAGCAAGAACACTATGCCACCAAATGCAACAACTAAGACAACTCAAGGAATTCTGAACCATCAAATTGAAAGGACACCCACAACAAGAGAACAGAAGCTCACCCAGTTGAAGACTATAAGCAAAGTGACAGTGAAGAATACAGTGACCAGGACTTATACCCAATCAAGGCTGAATATAGAGAAATAGTCTACTCTGCAGAGAAGAGAAAAAGAGCAGTAGACCAGCTCAGACCAGTAGGAAGGCCTCCCAAAAGAATAAGCCCAAGGATTATTTGAAATGAGAATGAAGAAGAACATATTAATACACCTTCCCAATCTCTCTCTCTCTTTGTCCCTGAAGCTTCAATCAATGAAGAAGAACCTCTACCAGAATCTGCTAATGAAGAAATGGAAGAATGTTGAGATTACAGGTTACAACTCGATATAGATAATTTGTGGTGCAGTGGCATTGGAGTGACATCATCAATAATCGCGTAAAAGTGCGTAACATTGAGTGATCAATAAAAACATCGCTCTTCTTTTTCTATTCCTCCTAAGTTCACAACAAAGGTTATGAACCCCGATTAGCGGATAATACACACCTCTTTAGTATATGCTACACTATAACGTACGAAGATGTCAAACCCAGGAAGCCCAAGCTCAAGTACTGTGGCGCCAAGCCTGGCAAGTAACACAAGCGGAACAGGTACCGGCGTGGGTACCACAGTCCCTCCGGTGGCAGCTACGACGACAAGAAGGACAATTCCTGTCTTTGATGGTAAGGATTACGCCATATGGGCATACCATATGAGGAACCTCTTGGAGGAATGTCATCTAGAGAACTATTGGAAGCCACAGGCACAGATAACGGGATACGACCCAGCAAAAGATCACAAGGCGTTGAGGGAGATCATGTTCACTCTATCGAATGAGCAAATGAAACTTATTATGAATGCTACAACGGCAAACGAAGCCTGGGAGACTCTATGTGATCACCATCAACAAGCATCCGCATCCAACAGATTCCACCTGAAGGGACAATTATTTACTCTATGGATGAAGCCCAAGGAGAGCATTCAAGAATATGCCAACCATGTCAACGATCTGACGAATCAGGTGAACTCACTTTCTATGCCAGCGGACCTTATCAGGGAGGGAGACAAGGTCCTGGCCCTTATACGAGGCCTTCCAGACATGTATAATGTGGTCATATCCACTATGTGGGAAACCGATAAACTTTCGGACTACAAGCACGTCGTCACGAGCCTATTAAATGATAAATCGAGGCAGAACAACGGCACAAATGAAGACTACAATGAGAAAGCATTCTATGGCATGCGTGGTCGAGGCAAAGGAAAGCCAAGTAAAGGACAAGGTCAACAAAATGGTCAATGTGCCAAGTTTGGTGGTAAGTGCTTCTACTGTGATAAGCCTGGACATCGCGTCCAAGACTGCAATCTAAAGAAGAAAGAAAAGGGAGACCAATGTGGTCAGGCAAACGTTGTGGACACCAACAATCAGAGCAGTGACGGGATGTTTTTCGCAGAAGTGGAGAGCTGTCAACATGCAAACATAAGCACGAGCGCTAACGTGTGCAGCAAAGAAGTTTGGCTCATGGATTCTGGTGCAACACAACATATGACGGCGCACCGTGAATGGTCCTCTACATACGAGAAGTTCGAGCATCCCGTACCTATCAAACTAGGTGACAACAATGTTATCTATGCTCAGGGCAAAGGAAATGTCGGTATACACCTGCATGGAAAGATCAAAGAACCCTCAGGCACCTTTGCAGACGTACTATACACTCTGGATATAGGCAAAAATCTCTTCTCGATAGGATGAATGATGGCCCGAGGAGACAAAGGAGTAAACATACACCCGAATGGAGTAACGGTAATCGATCTAAAGAATAATAAGGAATTAATGTATGCGTCGAAAAGAGGAAATCTTTATGCAATCGACGGTATACCGAACGGTACATCGGCATACTCCACAATGACAAATGACACCTGGTGAGGAATAGCTTGGTGAAAGGATTGCCAAACTGTATATCTCTGAATTACTTTTGCAATGACTGCGCGGCGAATAAGGCTTCTCGAAGGTCTTTTCAGGAATGGACGAAACGAGTGAGCAGCATACTCGATCTTATATATACGGACATCTGCGGTCCCATGCATACATCATCACATTCTGGGAAGAAGTATTTCATTACTTTCATAGACGACTACACTCATAAGGCTCATGTATACTTCCTCTCAGCAAAGAGTGAAGCATTTGAAAAATTCAAAGAATTCAAGGTGAGCATGGAGAACGATACAAAATGTCGGATAGGGATACTATGCTCAGATAATGGGACAGAATACGTAAACAAGTCCTTTAAACAATTCTTAAAAGAGCATGGAATATGACATACTAGAACGGCTCCCTATACTCTGTAACAAAATGGCATGGCAGAACAGTTCAATCGAACAATCATCGAGATGGCCCAAATGATGATGAATGCAGCTGGTTTGCCACAATCCTTCTGGGCCAAAGCATTGAATACGGCAGTATATATATGCAATTGATGCATTTCTTGAGCCTTAAGTAAAGAAAGTGACATACAGTCTAAGGATGATAACCTTACACCTGAAGAACTGTGGAGCGGATCCAACCCCGACATCTTGTACTTATGGACATTCAGAAGTGAAGCTTACATATTGGATAAAGGTGGAAATAGAGGAAAATTCGAGCCTAAAGCGGATAAACATATATTTCTTAGATATGACGGATCAGTGTATAGGTTGTGGAATACTCAAAAGTGCGGTATAGTCATCTCTCACGACATTCAGTTCAAAGAAAAAGTAAGGGAAATTTGCATGGAAATTCATATACCGGTGACCAATCCAATGGTGAGTGCAACTATACCAACGGCAAGTGGAATTATGCCAACGGTGAGCACGAAAACTACACCAACAATTCCGGCAACAATGGTACAACCTATGCCAACGAGATCAACAGTGCAAGTACCTATGAGACCCCCTGAACTGAGAATTACGGAGATTGAAGAAGAAGTCTGGGGAGGGGGGTCCCCCAGGGAGACCCCCTGTCACCTATTCTGTATGCTCTGTCCCTGGAGCCACTGCTGGATAGAGTCCGGAGGAGGGTTGAGGGGCTGACGATCCTTGGAGTGAATTGGAAGGTGGGGGCTTTGCAGATGATATAGTGGTGGGCCTGGGTATGATGGCAGACATCATGGAGCTTAAAGAAGCAGTGGGTTGGTATGAACAATGTTCTGGGCAGAAGTTGAACTGGCACAAGTGCGAGATGATGGTCTTGGGCAATGGGCTGGTGGATGGGGACATTATAGGAACAATTGTCCCCCATGGGGAGGCTGTGCGGTACCTGGGAATCTTCCTTTCAGTATATGGGTCAGTCCTGCTGAAGGCCTGGTAGGATGCTAAGGTGGGGCATGGAGTGATGCACTTAGGAGCTGGGGAGGGTGACACATCTCCCTGGCTGGAAGGGTGACCATCCTGAATGTGTACTGGATGCCGAAGTTGTGGTATGTGGTATATCATCTGGACTTTCTGGCATGGGTGGTCAAGAGGCTGCTGAAACTGGCAAGAGATTGGATCTGGGCGGGCCGCCAGAGTTAGATTAAGTGAGAAGTCTTGGCAATGCCAGTGGAAAGGGGAGGACTGGGGCTGGTGGACTTCCCGAAGAGGTTGCACTGCTTGCGGGCTTGGTGGCTGAAGAGAGTGGCAATGCTGAATGGGGGGG
>RQIL01013455.1:0-11129 GCA_003951145.1 Jimgerdemannia lactiflua | reverse complement strand
AAAAAAAAAGAACTTCTCCAGCATAGCTGAATTATTGACAAATCTTCTGTGAAAGGAATTCAACTCTAACTACTATGTTTCTTATATCTGGGATACTTTCTGCCAACAAGCTTTTCATAAACTTATGAACCATCTGATCCATGCATCTATTCTTAGAAATATAGATCTAAATCTGAAGTTCATAGTTACTACTAATATATCCAACTTTGCTATTGATGCAGTCATCTCTCAAGATGATGGCCAAGAATATAGACCTATTGCCTTTAAGTCAAGAAAATTGTCTTCTGCTGAATAAAAGCTAGCCATTCATGAAAAAGAACTTCTGGCAATTATGTATACCCTCAAGACCTAGTAATGCTATCTAAAAGAAGTTAAATTTGATATGATTACAGATCACAGATCTCTCAGTATATTGTAACATATAGTATGAAATAGAAACAAGAATCAGAAGAAGACATTTGACATGGTACTTGAATCTAATTCCCAATATAGTATAGCATTTTGCCAAATAGCAAGATTATTTCGCCAATGGTGAAATAACTTATTACTTAGTCTCATAGTAGCAAAATTAGTACACAAATCTATATAAATAACTCAGTATTTTATAGTGAATAAAGCTCAGTCAATTCAGTTCCTTATTACATATTTTTTCTCTCACACAAAAATCCATCCAATTTATCAAGGTCTGCACCCTCTACATTACAACTTGGTACCCATTGGCTGGTGATTCAAGATGAATCCCTCACTTTTAAGCTGAAAAATGAACAACCACACCACTGCCACTGCCACTGCTACTGTACAGATATCATGTTATGCATAATGTTTGTCTGCACCATCCACTGTTAATTGGTTGTTCCAGTTATCAGCCTCATTTCTGTGAACTGTTGTTGGTATTGAACAATAGATACTCTGCAAAGGACTGCATTATTGAGTTAATAGCCGGGTCACTCCTTAGTTCGAGGGGACAACATTATAAGAATTAATTGCCAAAAACACCAAATAAACCACCATGCCAAATGGACCACTGTATGGACTACCACCACACAAGAAGACGTTGTCATATACAAACCACCCAAATTTTTGAAGACATTGTTTGTCTGTGCCATCTGCTGTTAATTAGTTGTTCTGGTTGTCAGCCTTATTTCTGTGAACTGTCATCAGTGTTGAACAAAAGATGCTCTGCAAAGGACTGTATCGTTGAGTTAATAGCCGGGTTGCTCCTTAGTTTGAGGGGACAACATTATAAGAATTAATTGCCAAAAACGCCAAACAAACCGCCATGCAAAGGACTGCCATAGAGAATTGAAGATATGTCATATATGAACTGTCATCACCTGAGTTAATTATTTGAAGAATGCTGCTATCTGCATTAATTGGTTGTTCCGGTTGTCAGCCTCATTTCTGTGAACTGTTATCGATATTGAACAATAGATGCTCTGCAAAGGACTGCATCATTGAGTTAATAGCCAGGTTGCTCCTTAGTTCGAGGGGACAACAACATTACAAGAATTAATCGCCGAAAACACCAAACAACCACCATGCGAAGGACCATCTTGGAAAAGAAAAGAAGATACAACCATCATCACCTGAGTTAATTATTTGAAGATACCATTGTCCAACTTTTGACGACATACAAGCTGCCACCTGAACCGTCACCTGATGTTTGAAGATGCCATCACCCACCCGACATATGAATGGACCACCCCAGAGAATAAAAAGATGTCGTATAGAACCATCACTTGAGTGAAGAATGCTGCCTGAGAGAAGACGCCATCACCCACCCAACCTTTGAAGATACCGTCACCCACCTGACTTTTGAAGAATGTTATCCAACTTTTGATGACATACGAATGGAATGGACCCACCCTGAAGAATTAAAATATGTCGTATATTGCACTGCCTGAGTGAAGAATCCTGCCCGACATATGAATAGACCACCCCAGAGAATAAAAAGATGTTATATACAAACCATCGCTTGAGTGAAGAATGCCGCCCAAGAGAAGATGCCATCACTCACCCAACCTTTGAAGATGCCATCACTCACCTGACTTTTGAAGAATGTTATCCGACTTTTGACAATAGATAAATGAATGGACCACCCTGGAGAATTAAAAGACATCATATATGTACTGCCCAAGTGAAGAATCCCACCCGACATACAAATGGACCACCCTGGAGAATAAAAAGACATCGTATATAAACCGTCACCTGAGTGAAGAATGCCACTCGACATATGAGAGAAGACACCATCACCCAAACCATCACCATCCAACCTTTGAAGACACTGTCAACCACCCAAGCAAAGAATGCCACCTGACCTTTGAAGATGCCATCAATCACCCAAGTGAAGAATGCTGTCATCTGACTCTTGATGACATATGAATGGACCTGCTCCAGAGAATAAAAAGACATTATACAAACCATTGCCACCCGACTTTTGAAGATACCGCCACCTGATTTTTGATGCCATCACCCCAAACTGCCTGGATATATTATAAATATGTCCATGTAAGGAGAATAAACATATAAATATTATAGGAATTTGAATAGATATTTTTGTGTCAAAAATAACCTATTCAGGGGAAAGATGTGATATATAGTATGAAATAGAAACAAGAATCAGGAGAAGACATTTGACATAGTACTTGAATCTAATTCCCAATATAGTATAACATTTTTCCAAATGGCAAGATTATTTCGCCAATGGTGAAATGACTTATAACTTAGCCTCATAGTAGTAGAATTAGTGTACAAATCTGTATAAATAACTCAGTATTTTATAGTGAATAAAGCTCAGTCAATTCAGTTCCTTATTACATATTTTTTCCCCCACACAAAAATCCATCCAATTTACCAAGGTCCGCACCCTCTATGTTACAATATCAATATTCAATCAATTTTTTTTTATTAGTAAGCCAAGTAGAGTCAGCTACTTCAAACCTTTACTCTAAATATCATCTATAAGTCTGACAAAACTCTAGTTGTACCAGATATACTCTCAAGAAGACCTGATCTTGCCACTATTTTACAAGTTACCATAGCACTAGAATTTCTTAATCAGATCAAGAAGGCTTATGAACAAAACTCTCTAATTCTATAAAAGAATACTAAGGAATTTAAGAAAAAGTACACCTTCAAGAACAATCTTATGTACTATCAAGACAAGGTCTATATTCTTGCTAACTCTAAAATATGATATAAGATCCTTCATGAACACTATGACTCTATACTAGCTAGTGTGACATATGGTATAAAATAGAAATAAGAATCAGGGGAAGACATTTGATCATAGTACCTGAATCTGATTTAGTATAGTGTAAAAATTACCTTTACTGTAGACACTGTATCTAAAACATTATCAGTAAAACTCTTGTTACTTTCACAAATTTCAGATAGGATTTCACATGAGATTCTACTTAGAAATTTCACATGAAAAGACTTGATACTTAGCTGCATATTTAGTAGCAGAATTAGTGCACAAATCTGTATAAATATCCCAATATTTTAGAGTGAATAAACCTCAGTTAGCACAGTTTAGTTCTTTACATATTCTTTCCCCCCCTTCATACAAAATCCATCCAATTTACCAAGGTCCATGTCTGCTATATTACACTAGTTATCTTGGAACTGAGAATACCATCAATAATATTCAATGAGACTACTACTGGCCAAATATGCTTAAGAAAATCAAGAAGTATGTCCAAAGCTATAATCTTTGTCAAAGAAATAGGTTAAGTAATCAAATACCTACCAGTCTTCTATAACTATTACTAATTCTAACTAAGAAGTTCAAACAAGTCACAATAGACTTTATTGTACAACTCTCATGAAATAAATTAGACTATTACCAAATCAACCACAATCGATACCACTGCTCCTGAAATTGAAAGAATCTTCTTCAAGACCATCTTCTATCAATATAGACTCCCTTGAGTAATTATTAGTAACTATGATCTCAAATTTACAAGTCATTTCTGATAAATACTCTTTAAGACCCTTGGAACTCAAATTGCTTTATTCACTATCTTCTACTCTCAAACTAATAAAATAAACAGAATACTTAAACAAATACTCTGAAACTATGTGTCTTATAAGTAAGATGATTGAGACCACTATCTGACCTATACTAAGTTTATCTATAATAATACTATTCAATTATCTACTAGTCTTTCCCCTTTTCAGTTACTGTACAGTCAAAATTCTGAGACTTCTATAAGCCTAGTCTTATTCTAGCAAACCAGTCATACACAAGTCCTCACTACTCAGAACTTTATTGATAAAATAAATTTCCTTCTCAAGATTTTTATTACAAATCTATAAAAGACTCAATAATATCAAGCTAAGTATATAGATAAGAAATGGTAAAATGTTATATATAATATTAGTGATATGGTTTTACTCAAAGCCAATAACATTAAGGCTCAATCTCAAGTCAACTGTCAGTTAGCCAAATTCCAACTCAAGTACCTTGGACTCTTCAAGATCACTGAACAAGTCTCTATCTGATCTTACCATCTCAATCTACTAACAACTATATAAATACACTCAATATTTTATATATTATAGCTCAAGGCCTAGAACCAGTTATCTCTATACTCCAGCCAAATTCTGATACCCTCAGCACTAGTTATAGTTAAAGACTATATTGAGTATGAAGTTGAGAAAATCTTAGATAAGTAAGTCCAATACTATAATACAGAATACTTAGTTAAGTGAATAGACTATCTTGAATATAATGCTACCTAAAAACCTGTCATCAATCTCAAGAACCTCAAGATCTTATTTAAGAGTTTGAGTAAAAAAAAACTCATTGACTACTCATAAGGTTCTTTTTTTAAATAGTAGATAACATACTATACTGATTAGATATACATATTGTGACGGTAGAACCAAATATGGAAGAAGAAATAAGGGATAGACATTTGATCATGACCAGTTCCAAATTAGTATAGTCTTATAGTTAGCAGTCCCCGATTCTGCCAAATGGTGAGATTATTCTGCCAAGTGGCGAAATCGAAGACCTGATATAGTATAGCATTCTGCCAAATGGCAAGATTATTTCGCCAAGTGGCAAAATGACTCACAGCTTGGCCACGTAACTCAACCACCTCATAGTTAGCAAAACTGTATAAATAACCCAGTATCTTAGAGTGAATAAACCTCAGATCGAAAGTGTTAGCATAAAGAACAAGTATACCAATAAAGGGACTTTCAGGATTACCTCTTTAACACATTTGGCCTCAAGGAACTACTGACTCTGGGAGTCAAGAAGACAAGAATTCAAGATAAAGAAATCTGACATACTTGCTAAGTTTAGTGTCTGCTACGTTACAACTTGGTGTCCATTGGCTAGTGATTCAAGACGAATCCCTCACTTTCAAGCTGAACAATGAACAACTGCTACAAGAACCAATAATACAATCAGAAAGAATGGATATGAGACCACTCGTATTCCATGGATATACCTCCGATGAATCAATCATTACCTTCATTAATGATTTCGAGCAGTACACTGCTATTAGGACCTTAACACCAGCACAACAAGTAGCCCTACTCCCTGTAAGCCTTTGAGGCCCAGCAAGAACTGCCTTCACCACAGTCAACCATGTAGGAGCCGATGCTCCAGCAATACTGTTAGCTATGAAAGATTGGCTCTAGAATGTCTACTACACCGATGAAATCAAACAAGCCCTCAAGGATCAATTGAATACCATTTGTCAAGGAATGTCTGAAGACCCAAACACATTCTACACAAGGATCCGGCATCAAATAGTCCTTGCTGACTATCCTGATGCAGTTCAAGACCAGGTGGCTGAAAATACCTTTATGAAAGGTATCCACCAAGAAATCGCCCTAGCTATCTGATCCACTCCAATGGCACTGGACTTAATACAGAAAGTTGCCTATGCTCAAAGATACTGGACTGCCAGACACCCACAAAGACACATGATAGAAAGAATAACTAGAGTAAAAATGGAACTAAGGAATACCCACATAGTCCCAACTGCCATAGTCAACCGGAATACTCAACAACAACAACCACTACAACAAGAACCAAGAAAGGCCAATCCAATGGAGGAACTGGCCAAACAGTTCGCAGAAATGACCACACATCTCAGTGATGTAGTCAAAGAGTTCAAAAGACAACCAGTGCAGAAGTTTGCTACCATGAATAAAAGACAATCTATAACATGCTACAACTGTAAGAAAGAAGGCCATTATGCCTCAGAATATATGGCAGAGAACAAGCGTAAGGCTCAGCCAAGCAATGCAGCTAGAAATCGAGAACAGGCAAACACTATCACCTTTGAGAAAATTGGAGAATTAGAGAAAAAGCAGGAAGAATGAGAAACTTATTCTGCCACCTCAAGCAAGAAGGACAACTGAGCTACTCCTTATAAGAAGCCAGTGGGGAGGTCTCCAAAGAAGACTCAAGCACAAATAAAGAGATCAGAAGTGGCCATTGAAAAAGAGATGCAGCCAAGCGAGGCTGACCAGGATATGGAGCTGGAACAGGATGCTGAGCTGGAACAGGCAGTAGAAGATATCATCTGGAACACCATACCATCAAGTGAGGGAAAGAAGGAGCAGAAGTTGCGCAAGACCAAGACCTTCAAGTACGATATCTTCAAGGATCTCAAAGACTAAAAAGTCAATGCAACCTTCAGTCAACTTGCAGAAATTCTGACTTTCAGACAACAAATGAGGACAGGGATCTCAGATATCGGTAAGGACCAAGGCTGAAGAATAATCGAAGCCAACAATGCACAAGAAGACTCAGATAAAGAGAGTGAAGACAATTGGAAAACATCAGCTTATGCCACTTGCCAGGTCGAAGACTGAGTCTTTGAAGCCATCATTGATACTGGAGCTGGAGGATGTCTCATTACTAAGAAGGAAGTAGACCGTTTGGGTTGGGAAATTGAAGAAGCCACCAAATTGGTATTCATCATAGCTGATGGAACATGAGCAACACCCTTGAGAAAGATCCAGGATGTCCCAATCAAGTTCGGAGAAGCCACCATCCCAGTAGATGTCATCATCACCAATGCAATCAACTATGATATCCTCATCAGCAATCAATGGCTTCATAAAGCCAAGGCAATGATTGATCTCAGTGCTTAGAAGATACAGATTGTCTATTGAGGCAGAAAGATCAGAGTTCTCATCTATGTCCACAAAGGAGTCTGCCCCAAGATGGAGGAAGAACAAGAGGAAGAGGCCTATATGGTCACCACAAGGAAAGAGAAAGGCAAGCAGCTGTCAGACAAAGAATGGTATACAAGAATCGCAGATGGATATGCTCCACAAGGAAGGTGCCCCCATGGTGAAGGAATGTACTGTGCCCAATACTTGGATTACTACTATTCCTACATCATCAAGGTGAAGAAGATTACCAACAGGCCAAAAAGGAATCAGGAGGAACCTGAAGATGGACCACCAGAACTATTGAATGATAGTGAAGATGAGGAGGAAGATATTACAGTCAAAATATGAAGAATCCACCCTGATGCAGTTATGCCTCAGTACAAATCGGAAAATGCAGCTGGAATAGATCTATCTACCACTACCCATACAATCCTTGAACCACAGACCACTACCATTCTTGGAACAGGAATCAAAGTAACCATCCCACCAAACCATGTTGGAATTCTCAAGACAAGAAGCAGCTTGGCAAAAAGCGAAATATCTATAGAAGGAGGAGTCATTGACTCAGACTATACAGGAGAAATCCTCCTCCTCACAAGGAATCACAACCCAACAATTTCATTCGAAGTAAGGAAGAAGGATTGGCTGGCACAAATGCTCATCCTACCTGTCCTTAATCCAAGAATCAAAGAAGTTACTAATATCAGGCAAACTGAGCAAAGAAGAGCTGGATTTGGCTCTACAGAAAGAGAAGTCTTTGCAGCAACCAAGATTACCGAACTAGAGCACAAGAAGGAGGAGAGCTAAGACAAACACACCTATATAGTCAGAAGGAACCTCCCCCCTTAGGAAAGAATTGGCAGACCTCCTGCATATATTCGAAGATGTACTGGCCACAGATTTCAAGGACATCAAGACCAAGGAGCCCCTATTCTATCATGATATCAATACAGGAGATGCAAAGCCAATCTATCAGAAGGCCTGCCCCATTCCACCAGCTTATAGAGAATGGCTCAAGATGGAAATCAAGGAGATGGAGGAATCTGGTATCATCAAGGAAGCCAGCAGCCCCTGGTCATCACCTATTGTTCTAGTATTAAAGAAAGGAAGCCAACCTGGAGAATTCGCACCAAGACTGTGCACAGACTACCAAAGACTTAATGAGGTCACAGAAAAGAACAGACAACCATTACCCAATATTGGTGACATTCTCATTATGCTGGGAAACGAAGCACAGTTCTACATCACCCTGAATCTATTCTCAAAATTCTATCAAATTGGCCTTATATCTGAAGCCAGCAAAAGATCAGCCTTCATTACTCTGGATAGAACCTATGTCTACCTTTGCATGCCTTTTGGAATGTGCAATGCACCAGCAAGCTTCCAGCAAATGATGAATAGTATCTTTAGAGATGTTATGGAAAAATAGATGATGGTATATGTGGATGATGTGATCATCTTCAGTCAGACAGCTAAGGAACATCTGGAATATATCAAGGAAATCCTTAGAAGGCTCTGCAAACATGGCCTCTACATCAAGCCTAAGAAATGCAAATTTGGAGAAGAAGAAATTGCATACCTCGGACACATCATCAATCATGAAGAAACACATACTGACCCTGCAAAATCAAGGTAGTAGCAGCATACCCAGTACCCACCAGCATCACTGAAGCTCGGGCCTTTATAGGTCTTGCATCCTACTACAAAAGATTCATTCAAAGATTCTCTCACATTGCCAGTCCCATTTATGATCTGTTCAGAAAGGAGGTTAAATTCCAGTGGACACAGCAGTAGCAACTGGCCTTCAATGAACTTAAGACCAGATTGACATAGGCCCCAATCTTGAGAAGACCCGACTGGACTCAAGAGTTCATCCTGCAGACAGATGCCAGTATGATGGAACTTGGAGCCATCCTTTCCCAGAAGAAAAATGGTGCCAAATATGTAATAGCCTATCTCAGCAGAGGTACTCATGGAGCTGAGCAGTCCTATGAGTCATACAAGCTAGAATGCCTTGCAGTTATCTGGGCCGTAGAGAAGTTCCACTACTACTTGGCTGGAAGACACTTCACCATCCAGACAGACCACTCAGCACTTACCTGGTTGCTCACCACCAGTGAGCCAAAAGGAATCTATACTTAATGGATCATGAAGCTGCAAGCCTATGATGCCACAATCACCCACCACTCTGGAAGAACGAATGACAATGCTGATGTCCTCTCACGGATGCCCCAAAGGACCCAACCCCCATACAATCATCATGAATAAAGAGCTGTACTATGGAATCATCAGCTACTTGGGGCAGCGAATGATGCCCCCGCATCTGAAAGAATAGACAAAAACAATTGTTAATCAGACATGGAAACAATTCAAAACTGATGGAGAAATACTCAAGAAAGGACAGCAATTAGTCATTCCCGAGCACTGGAAGAATCAAGTGATGAAGGAAGTACATAAGTAAGGCCATTTAGGAGGAACAAACACATATGACAAAGCAAAAAGGACCATGTGGTGGCCAGGAATGGAAGAAGACATCAGGCAATTTGTCAGGACCTGTGATAAATGCCAGAAGCAGAAACAAGACCAATGGAATCAAGCCCCCGGATCAGCAGACATTGAACCAATACCATTCGCCTACATTGCAATGGATGTCATTGGTCCTCTACCCTTGACATTGATAGGCAACCGATATATCATTGTGATCATAGACCTCTTTACAAAATGGATAGAGGCTGGGCCCCTCAAGGAAGCCAATGCACAATCAATTGCTGATTTCTTGTACAGAGAAATCATCTGCTGATTCAAGACCCCGAAGCAAGTTACCACAGACAGAGGAACAGAATTTGTCAACCAGTTCCATGAAATCCTCTACAAAAAGTACAAGATCCAACATATCAAGACCACAGCCTATTATTCACAAGAAAATGGACAGGCAGAATGAACTAATAAGACCCTCAAGAATGTCATTGCCAAGATCAGTGATGAATATAGAAACTGGGACCACTATCTTCCAATAGCATTATCCACTCTGCAGAATATACGATCACAAAGTACCCACTTTACACCTTGGGAAATGTTATTTAGTGAAGAAAGTTCTAGTGAAAATTTTTCAGCAAGTAATGATGCAATTTGGAGACATATGGATATAGAGATATGGAGATTGCATCAAATTAGGAAAAAGGCAGAGGATTACATCATCAAGGTGCAGGCACTACAGCAGAATAATGTGGAAAAGACTCACAAGCCCCTAGAGATTATCAAGATAGGAGATGAGGTCCTAGTGTACTAGAATATGGTAGAAGCTTCTTGGTCACGAAAACTGGAGCCTAAGTGGGAAGGATCTTATCTAGTGCAAGATATAAAAGGAACCACCTTTTGACTACAGAAACTCACAGGCACAATAATCCCCACCACCATCCATCGAAACCAACTCAAGAAGTATCATGGCTAATAACCAAAGCACTGCAACAGCACTCAAGATCACTAGTGCTACCCAAGAGCCATCGAGAGACAATGGCATACCACAGAGCCCCCGACTATAGAAGAATTGTTTGACAGTGTTAGAAGCATTGTGCAGACCCATCTTGTTTGAATCTTACACTTCAAGGCCTATCAGCATCACACAGAATTCCAAGAGTACTTCAAACTTGGACAGATACTCAACCAGAACCAGAACATGACCAAAGACGATTGGATTACTGAATGCCAGCTCTCTCTTGCTCAAGTCACTATCGCCAAGAGAACCCACAAATTATTTCGAAATAATGAGTCAGCATTAGCCCACCTGAGAGGGATAGCCCCCTCAGACTTCAACTGAGTCAAGCGACACCATTGGGAAACAGTGATGCAACAAATTGCCCAGTACAAGACCATTCAGACCATTGAAGCCTGGGAGTTTGAATAGATGTTTCAGAGATGAAACCATCTATTCAGGAGGAAGTTGTGATGGTAGAACCAAATATGGAAGAAGGAATAAGGGA
>RQIL01013444.1:0-20695 GCA_003951145.1 Jimgerdemannia lactiflua | reverse complement strand
AAAAAAAAAAAAAAAAAAAAAAAAAAAGGGAACAAGGCGGACAAAAAAGACAAAGAGCAAGACGTGTACATTGGCCATCAATGGCCAAAAGGGCCCGTTAGTCATCATTAGCCACAAATCATTGTACGGTTCACGGATGTTGTGATTTTTTTTTGTTTTCGTGCTCATACATATACACCGTAAGGCATTACTAAACAGCTACAAATATAACCGATCGTGCCATCTTATATTATGATAGGCAACTTCGGGGATGAGTTATATACTCTGCGATAAGAAAACCGGTTGCAGACAAAAGAAATTTGAGAGTGCTATATCAGCGGACAAAGCGATAAGTTTAAAGAACTCCACCGCCACATGTATTTCAGGCAGGACCGTGTACTGAATGTGGTCTATATAAATGGAAGTGGACAAAGGGTAATAATTAAAGTTAATGGTCATCCTTTAAATAATAATCGTTTCGCTGTTAATCATCAATCTGCGGATAATCGTTAATCGTCATTATCCGGCCCAATCCAAATACAATGGGCTGCAAACTAGATTTTATGCAAAATATTCCTGAATAACCAACTAGACCATCCAACAATAGAAAAATTCTAGAAAACACAACCACAGTAAAATATCGTCGAATGCTTAGCGAAGACCCTACTACAGTGAAACATTCCTCTGAAAAGGACAAAGAAAACAACGGGGTGTTACTTATGGAGAATTTCTGGCAGGCCTATAATGTGGTCGTTCGGCGGGTTCTCGGAATCTCGGCGATAGAGGAAATCTTGGTTCGACGGTGCAGTAAGGTCTATAGGGGTGGTGATCGTAGGGTGTTCTCGGCAGAGGAATCTCACCGGGAGAGGGAACCTCGGCGGTGGAGGGCTCGGCGGACGGATTGCGGACGGATTTTGGTGGTACATCCCTGCAGCAGCGTTTATATAGGGTGGTCATAGGGTGCGATGGGAAACTCGGCAAAGGAAAATCGGCAAACCAAGACCCGTGAGTCTGTGTGCCCCGGACCCTTGCTGTGCATTCTCATTCTGGATGTTTTCTTGTGCGTTATCTTTCCAGGGCTGACGACTTGATGTCCTTCCTTAATACGTATGTATGGCACGCCGATTAGCCACTGACAATTGCTATTTGCACTTATGTCACTCAGTTTACCACTGCTTCACTATTCACGACCTCCACGACGTTACTACGTTGGATGAGTGGATCAATATTGCTGTTGGTTTTCTCACAATTTAATAAAACCTAGGAATTTCTGAGCATATGATCGGCATTGCACCATTATATACAATAAAAGCAGTTTGGACCTGGAAGATGCAACCAAATCTGTTTTTGACTTGTTTACTGTCGCGTAAAGGATAGGATAGAGAAGACAATATCCATAGTATCAATTTCAATCCCCTCAGCGTGACATGTGTTCGGGTTCGTGTGTAGAACTGGTCGGTTAATGCTGAATGACAAATGCTTTGCGTATAATAACGTGGGAAGGCATAATAAAAATGCAAACTGAACTGTATTTATTTATTCATCGAATGAGAGGGCAGTCATACATCATTCTCAATCACAATGTCATAAGTCACGTATCCGCTACATCATCCAATTTCTGCAGATCCAAGTTTCCATTGGGCATTACAACACCGACTAAACCGTGTCAAGGTCCAATAACACTGAACAAACCGTGTCAATGTATCGGACACTCTAACAACACTGACTAACCTTTGTCAAGGTATCGGCCAACCACGTCAAGATATCAGCCACTCCAGACCAACATGTCAAAGTATCGGCCACTTACCCCCACTACCCCCAAAGTTCCCCTGCCCTAGCACCCCCCAATTATCTGACCAGGGGCACCAAACTACTCCAAGCTCTCACCAGACACTCTCTCCCCAGTAGTCCACTGAGAGCACCCAGTCAATCCTCATCCCCAGTCCATCCACCCAATGTATAAAGACCTTATCTGCTCCCCACTTGGCCCTTCTCATATCTCTCAGAGCACTCAGCCTCTCAATCTCCTCTCATCTGCTCAGTCCACCACTTCAACTGACTACTCCTGCTCTCTCATCTGACCAATCCAGAGTAGGATCTCTCACCATATTAAAATCCCCACCCAGGATATCCACCCCAGCTTCATCAGTGACCCATCCTCCAGCAGTCCTTCCAACCAGTTCACTCTCTCACCATGAACTGCCAGACAGTAGCAAGACCCAACTACAACCAGGCTCCACTCTGGCCTCCTCTATATTCTCCATGTAAGATGTTCACCCCATCCCCCAATGTCCACTAACTCCCCTTTACCCTTGTGAATCAGGATCCCAACACTTCTATGTCATTCAGCTGCCCCACTCCATTCCCTAGTCTAATTCAGCCTGTCCACCTCTTCTTCACATCTCACATCCTGCAGAAGAAATAGATTAGCCTCTAAGCTCTTTAGCTATTCAAAAATGTTCCAATAGTGCCCCACACCCTGCAGCCCATTGACATTCAAAGATAAAATGTTTGTTGTACTGTTTATAAAGAATAATGTTTGTAGAGAGTGCAACCTTCCCAGCCCCTTCAGAGTTCCAGCTCAATATCCATCCCAGACAAGTCCAAGAGACACTCAGTCTCCACCTTGTCCTTCTTGGTCTCTTTCCTTCCAATGCAGCCACAATCTCCCAAGTAGCCTCATCATCCTTCTTCTTAGCTTCTTCTCTATAGTCTTCACAGACTGATCTCCAAAGCTCAGTCCTCTCCTTCTCTACCCAGCAGTCCTCTACTACTCATCCTGCTATCTCTCTCAACTCAGCCTCCCTCCTTGCATCCACCTCATACCTCTTCTCTGCTAGCAAGATTGCCATTACCTCTATCAATAGCTTGTCCACCACTCTCTCCCCAGCCAGGATGCCCTGCCACTCCACTCTCTCCAGGATATGGAAATCTATCTCTGCAAGTTCATCTGCTACCAGATCATTAAGTGTAGCCAGCAGCCATCCTGCTCCCCCAATCCGACTCACACATGGAGTCATCAGCCTCTTGCTCTCTCTGTTCATATCAATATCCTCAACATCTTCACCTCCAGCTTCACCAGAGTGATCTCCCTCCACCCCCAACCACTATCCCTCCAAGTGTAGCATCTGGGACTCCAAACTTCATACTCTGTATTCCCTTCATTACCACATCCTCTCTCCCAGCCTCTGGTGCCATGAATCTATCCAAGCTCTCTCCTGTTCTAGCCTGATCATCCTCCTCCTCATCCAGATCCACAAAGAACTCCAGCTTGTCTTCTCCAATAGTTTTCTTATACTGGAGGGCATGCTGAGAGGTCTCAAGGCCTTCTGTGAATCCCAGTGGTGGCACCATCCCTACTCCTGCCTTCTCCTTGAGGCCCACCAGTAGTTTCCTCTACCTGCACCTCTCCTGCTCTCTCTCTCATGCCTTCTTATCCACTCACACCTTTCTGCCATTGATCTTCTCCACCACAGTTGCATCCTCAAAGGCTTCCCAGGCCTTCACTCTCTACTTCACAGCTCTTTTCAACTTTCACAGTGCTGTCAATAAGTCCTCTTCCTCTTCCTCAGTCCCCTCACCCTCAACACCTTGCATTCCATATGGCCCTACTTCAATACTCTTGGCCAGTCACCTGTCTTCCCTATTGCCTCTCTCCCAGCCACTCTTAGTCTCACCTCTACATCTCCTATCCTGAAAGTCATCCTCTCCTATATCTGAAAGCTGATATCGATGTCATCCCCATACTCCTTCATTATCTCACTGACTCTACCCCTTGTCTCCTCTACAAATACTATAGGGACCCCCTTGACCACCAGGTGCACCACTCTGGGGTCCCAGTGCAAATATCTTGACATCAGAACTACAACCTCACCCACCATAATCCTCTTCACCAGAGCCTCCACCAGATACTTCTTCTTTACAAATCCTACTTCAATCCCCTCTAATCTCTTGAAAAACTTCACTGATGCCACATCTACCAGTTGTTTCCCCAGTATCTCCAAGACCATCTTCACTATCACTGCTAGGCCCCAGAAGCTCACTGTGACAGTGAATTCTGAGATCAACTTCTTGAGTAATGAGACCACTACCAGCCCCATTACACCATCTGACAGATCATCTCTGTACACTGGCCCTGATCCCCCCTGACTCCCCTTGCCACCATCAGCAGTCACATCTGGATTTTTTTCCAGATTGGCCACTACACTGCCATCAGCAGTCCCAGCCACTATGCCAGTCACACCTCCCCCAGCCCCCTCCTTCCCTCCCCCAGAGAGCACTCCTCCAGCACCTCCAGACTTCTTCTTCTCCTTCTCCACTGTCTTCCATCTCTCAGTACCCTCTCCTTCTCTGCCATTCTTGACTGCCACTGCAAAACTCACTGCCCCATTATCTCCTGCCTTCTTACTCAACTCCTGCCCCCCTCCTACTCCTCTACTTGTCAATGGTCCAAAAAACCCTGGCCCCAGATCTATCCCTCCCTTGCCATACTGCCATTTGAAGGCTGGCCCATCTCCCACACCAGTATGCTTGCCTGAACCTTGCTTAGTTACCATTACCTTAAGAGCTTTCTCCAAAAATAAATGATGAAAAGTGTATCAAAAGTGTGTATAGAAATTTGTATAATGTGAAAGTTACCAGAGAGAGATAGTAACTATAAACTTTAAGTTTGGGTCTATATTTTGAAGGACTGGTACATAAGTCAGATAGCTCTTGAGTTCTTGGACAGCTTATTGACTAAAGGTATCCCAGATATAGGGAACATAGTGGTCAGAATTGAGTTTCTTTCACAGGAGGTTTGTCAAAGATTCTGCTATACTAGAGAAGTTCTTGATAAATCAACAGTAGTATCTAGCCAGACCAAGGAAGGACCTAAGTTCAGTAAGACTTACTGGTACAGGCCACTGTTTAATGGTTTGTATTTTTCTTAAGTCTACTTGAATTCCTTTGGCTGATACAATGTGTCTAAGATATTTAACTTGATTCTGGAAGAATTTACATTTCTTGAGCTTTGCATATAGCTTGTATTTGTGGAGGATCTTGAGGACTTGTTTAATGTACTTGAGGTGTTCTTCTTTAGTACTACTGAAGATTAGGATGTCATCAATATACACAAGTACAAAGATATAGAGTTGGTCCTTGAAGACAGTTTATATAAGATCTTGAAAGGTTGCTGGTACATTGGTGAGACCAAAGATCATAACTAGAAATTTGTAAAGTCCAAATGGTGTTATGAAGGCAGTCTTGGGTATATCTTCTAGCTTGATGTAAATTTGGTAATATCCAGAAGTGAGATCAATCTTAGTAAAGTACTTGGTATTCTTGAGAGTATCAAAGATTTGATTGATGAGTGGTAGTAGATAATGGTTCTTGACAGTAATCTTGTTGAGTATACAGTAGTCTATACACATTTATAAGATATCATCCTTCTTCTTGACAAATAGGACTGGGGAGCCAAAGGGTGACTTGCTTGGCTAAATGACTCCTTGCTCAATGAGTTTGTTGAGTTCTTTCTTAACTGCTTCAATTTCAAGTAGTGACATGTAGTATATCTTCTTCTTAAGAGTGGCTGTATCAGATACTAGCTTGATTTCATAGTCATAGTCTCTTGGTGGTAGATCAGGTAGTTGGTCTGAAAAGACATCCTTATACTTATTCAGCAGTAGTTTGACACTTTTGCTAATTGATAGCTTCTTGTCCTCTTTCTTGGATCAGATTAGTATAACAAAAATACAGATAGCTTTCTTGAGGGCCTTCTTGAACTGAATTGCAGAGAGAGTTACAATCAGAGTTTTCATCTGAGTCTTGTCTGGCTTGATGGTAATATTGGCTCTATCTTGAATCAGGGTAACTTTATTCTTGGTCCAATTGATATATAGGTTGTGCCATATAAGCCAGAGGTTGCCTAAGATCAGGTCATAATCTCCTAGGGGTGCCACTTCAAAATCTAAACATTTCCAGCACTTCTGAATTTTGAGGGGAAGTTTAGCAGCAATTGAGTCAATTGGCAGAGTGGTGCCATTGGCAGTGACAACTCCACCATTCTTGCTAGCTGGCTTGGTGAGAATCTTGAGTTTGTTAATAAGGTTCTTATTAATGAAGTTTCCAACAGCTCTGCTGTCTATAAGGACATCTAGTTCTTGACCTTTGACTAGACCTTTGAAGATGAGCATTGAGTTGGCTTGGTTCTTGGCTAGGCTAGCAACTCGGTCAGTACTGCTAAAGCCTTTCTAATCTTACTTAGTTGGAGATAACTTGGTGACTTCTTTGATGATAGGCAGGGTAGCTTACTCCAGAATAAGCTGTACAATTCTATCACCTTCATTGATGGTATATGGTTGATTCTTGTAGTTGACTAGTAGGACTTGCATTTCTCCTCAGAAGTTAGAGTCAATGACTTCAGTGCTGATATTCAGTGAGTGCTTGATGCTGAGGCCAGATCTTAGTATAATTCTTGCATAAGTTTTTTGGGTATTTTGACTACTAGGCCAGTTGGAATGAGCCTTCTTTCATGAGCAGGGATGGTGACTTGTTGTATGGATTAAAGGTCTAAACAAATGGCTCCTTCTGACTGTGGTTGAGGAATCTGGACCTTGGGGTTGACTTGCATAAAATTGAGTACAACTTCTTATTTGACTGATTGACCTTGAGTGTCTTTTGATAGGACCAGGATCCTCTTGGGTTTGGTAGTTTTCTTGAGACATTTTATAGTAATGTGGCCAGGCTGTCAGCAAAAGAAGCAGGCTCCAGCCTTCTTGAGACACTCTTTTTCCTCAGATGTAAGCTTGTTCTTCTTATTCTTGTTAATAGTATCTAGATCTATAAGGGCAGGTCCAATAGTTCTGACTTTGGTTTTCTCTCTTCTATAGTTATTTTTGAATAGTGGTCTCTTTTACTCAAAGTAGTTACTATAGGTAATGATATTAAATCTATTAGCAATTTTTATTGCAGTATTTAGGTCTTTGGATTCTTTAAGTTCAATACAAACTTGGGTTTGTCCTTTCAGACCTTGAATGTACTTGTTGACCTTCTCATCTTCAGTAACATAAGATAGCTCCAGTAGAATAGACAGGAATTGTATATTGTATACTTGCATAGACTTGAGTTGTTTGATATTTGCCAGATAGTCTTATGCAACCTTGGCACTATTAATAGGTTTGAATTGGCCTTGAATAGCATCTGAGAATTCACTCCAGACCTTGATTTAGCCAGAGTATCTTGTATTCTGGACATGATTTCACCACCAGATTGTAATATTCTCTCAAAGGAGTGTGGTAGCAAATTAGACTAGTACTGCTTTATCCAGATGAGTCAGTTTGCTATAATGCTCTAATTGGAAAAGCCAGGCATTGGTAGACAGTCCTTCTCTTTAGCTATCAAAGGTATTAGGCTTCTAGGCTTGATGGTAACTGTTATCAAAGATATTAGTATAGGTGCAGATATAGACTGCACAGGAGTCTTGCTGTCCTTCTTGTCTAGACATTTTTGAAGTTGGGAAATCTGAGTCAATGTGGTATGCAAAAGACTTTTGAGAGTCCCAGATGACTGAGTAGAAATTGACTATTTCTCTTCTTCTTCTTACTGAATGTAGGGCGCATTCTATAGGACATAGATGTTGTAAGAGTTGTTGCCCTAAGTGTTGGCATCCATGGATATGGTATCATAACTGGTTCTTGAGAGGCTTTTTATTTAGACAAGGTATAACTTAACCACTGCTACCAAGTGTAATAGTTCTAGTTTCTAAGTGAGAAAGTGACTTAATTTTAGAAGTTCAAAGTAGCTTAAAAAGATACTCAGAGTTTTGGAAGATTTTGTAGTTTCTGGGAGAAAATATTCTGAGCTTTATTCATGAGAACAGAGAGGATATTTACACAAGATCTGAAAGAAGGATCTGGAAGGATCTATGAAATCAATGAAAATATCAAGAGAAAAGTTCTTGGCAAAGATGACAAATAAAGTTCTGCAATACTCCATGAAGTTCTGTAACTAGCTAAAACTAGAAGTTTTAGTTAAGGCTTGGTATCAAGAAAGGATTTCTAAGTATTTGGAAGATACTGGAAGATTATGGAAGATACTAGAAAAGATAAAGAAAAAGAGTAAATTACACTAAAATGTTACAGATCTGTTATATAGTAGTTGTCTTGGAAGTATGGATACTGAATAAGATAGCTAGCAGATAGATGTCCCAGTTTAGTTGATCTCTGATCCTACTAAGGCCTTACTTGATGATCTGGTTTATTCATTCTGTAAGTCCATTTGTCTGTAAGTAATAAGCTATGGTTAGTCATCTCTTGATCTTGAAGTTGCTTACAAAGGTCTTTATAGCTTTATTAACAAATTCTCAGTCTTGGTCTGTAATGATTTCCTTGGAGACACTATAGTGGCTAAAGATTTCATTATATAGGATCCCAATGATTGTTTGAGCATCAGTAGTTTCAATAGTAAAGACTTTAGGCCATTTTGTCAGGTAGTCTTCAATAGTAAGAATATAGTATCTTCTTTAGTTAGTTACTAGTAAGGGTCCAATGATATCTATTCCCAGTCTTTAAAAGGCTCTGGCTGATACTGCAATCAGTATTAGTGGAACTCTGTCAGTTGGTTTCTATCAGTATCTTTGGCAGATATTACATTGTTGAATATGGGATGAAATTTGTTTCCTTATCTTGGGCTACTAGTATTACTTCTTAATTCTTGCAATAGTGGCACCAATTCCTCAATATACATTCTATTCATAATTGGTTATGAGTATCTTTGGTATTTCATCTTCTCTTAAAACTTAGATATATTGATCTCCTTCTACTCTCTAAAGTTTATCATTACCTTCTTGAAATTTCTTAAAGCTTCTATGATGCAGGCTCCAGATAAGAGTAAGGTATAATTCTTGATTTATTTGAGTGAGCAGAAAGCAGCCTTCTCTCATGGAGACTCTTTTCCTTCTTATTGAGTTTGAGGAATCCTTGATAGAGTATCAATATTGGAATTCTTGGTACCTTTTTTATAGATGATAGTGAACTGGTATTTTTGTAAGAATATGATCCATCTAGTAAAGATTCCTGAGGGCTTTAGCTTGTTGAACAATTATTATAAGACTTGATGATCTGTAATGAGGGCAAATCTCTATCCTAAGAAATAGTATCAGAAGTGATCCACTGCACATACTACTACTAGGCATTCCAACTTAGTAACTCTATAGTTTGCTTGTAATTCATTCATGACCTTGCTCGCATATGCTCTTTCTTGTAGTTATCTTGTTAAAACAGAATTGATCTAAATCCTAAGGCTGAGGCATCAGTTGCCAGGATGAATAGTATGTTGAAATCTAGTTACTAGTATAGGAACTTCAGTGAGAGTGTAACATTTTAGCATAGTTTATTTCTTTTTCTTTATCTTTCTAGTACTTTCCATAACCTTCCAGCACCTTCCAAATGATTAGAAATCCTTTCTTGGCACTAAGCCACAGCTAGAACATTCTTGTCCATTCTATTTCAGTTTTAGCTAGTTATGGAACTTCATAGAACATTGTGGATCTTTATTTGTCATAATTGCTGAGAACCTTTCTCTTGGCATTTCCATTGATTTCTCAGATCCTTCTAGATCCTTCTTTCATATCTTGTATAAATATCCTCTCTGTTCTCTCAAATAAAGCTCAGAATATTTTCTCCCAGAATCTATAAGATCATCCTGAACTCTTAGTAACTCTTTGAGTTACTTTGAACTACTAGAATTAAGTTGCTTCCTCATTTAAGAAACCAGAACCATTACACTTGGTAGCAGCAGTTAAGTTACACCTTGTCTAAATAAGAAACCTTTCAAGAAACCCCTCAAGAACTATTCAAACACCATATCCATGGATGCCAATGACTGGGGCAATACCTCTTACAACAACTATGTACCACAGAATGCTCCCTATGTTCAACAAGAAGAAGAGGATGAAATTCCTAACCAGTCATCTGGGACTCTAGAAAGCCTCTTGCACACTGCACTGGCTCAAATTTCCCAACTTCAAGAACAACTGGACAAGAAGGAGGGCAAAGCTCCTGCACAGTCTACACCTATACCTATAATGGTATCTCTGATGGCAGTCACCATCAAGCCTCAGAAGCCTGATACCTTTGATGGTCAAAGAGAAGGACTGTCTACTGATGCTTGGCTTTTCCAATTGGAGCAGTATAGAGAAATGACCAATTTGGAAGAGACAGTACTAGTCCAATTTGCTGCCATACTTCTCCAAGGGAATACTGCAATCTGGTGGTAAAATTATGTCCAGAACACAAGATTTTCTAGCTGAATCAAGACCTGGGGTGAATTCACAGATACTATTAAGGACCAATTCAAACCTGTCAATAGCACCAAGGTTGCATGAGACCACCTGGCAAATGTCAAACAACTCAAGTCTGTGCAAGCATACAATGCACAATTCCTATCAATTCTACTGGAACTACCTTATGTCACTGAAGACAAGAAGATCAACAAGTACATCCAAGGTCTCAAGGGACAAACCTGAGTTCATATTGAACTAGAAGAACCCAAAGACCTAGACACAGTAATGAAAATTGCTGATAGGTTTGATGTTATTACCTATGGTAACTGCTTTGAGTAGAAGAGACTGCCATTCAACAACAACCACAGAAGGGAGGAAACCAAAGTCAGAACTGTTGGACCTGCCCCCATGGACCTAGACACCATTGACAAGAACAAGAAAAACAAGCTTATACCTGAGGAAAAGAAGTGCCTCAAAAAGGCTGGAGCCTACTTCTTTTGCCAACAGCCTGGTCACATTGCTACAAAATGTCCCAAGAAGACTACTGAATCCAAGAGGATTCTGGTCCTGTCCAGAGACACTCAAGATCATCAAGTCAAACAAGAAGTTGTACTCAATTTCATACAAGTTAACCCCAAGGCTCAGATTCCTCAAGCATAGTCAGAAGGAGCCATTGGTCTGGACCTTCAGTCAGTACAATAAGTCACTATTCCTGCTCACAAGAGAAGGCTCATTCCAACTGGCCCAACAGTCGAAATACCCAAGGAACACTATGTAAGAATTGCACTAAGATCTGGTCTCAGTGTCAAGCACTCACTAGATATTGGTACTGGAGTCATTGACTCTGACTTCCGAGGAGAAATGCAAGTCCTACTAGTCAACCACAAGGACCAATCTTATACTGTCAATGAAGGTGACAGAAGTGCACAGCTCATTCTGGAGTGAGCTACCCTACCTGCTATCAAGAAAGTCACCAAGTTATCTCTAACCAAACAAGATCAGAAAGGCTTTGGCAGCATGAATCAAGTTGCTAACATAGCCAAGAACTAAGCCAACTCAATGCTCATCTTCAAAGGTCTAGTCAAAGGTCAAGAACTAGATGTTCTCATAGACAGTGGAGCTGTTGGGAACTTCATCAACAAGAATCTCATCAATAAGCTCAATATTCTCACCAAGCCAGCTAACAAGAATAGTGGAGTTGTCACTACTGATGGCACCACTCTACCAATTGACTCAATTGCCACTAAACTTCCTTTCAAGATTCAGAAGTACTGGGAACATTTTGATTTTGAAGTGGCACTCCTAGGAGATCATGACCTGATCTTAGGCAAACCCTGGCTTATACAATACAACCCACATATTGATTGGACCAAGAATGAAGTCACTCTGATTCAAGATGGAGCCAATATTACAATTAAGCCAGACAAGACTCAGGCGAAAACTCCAATTGCAACTCAATCTGTAATTCAGTTCAAGAAGGCCCTCAAGAAAGCTACCTGTGCCTTTATTACATTAATCTGACCCAAGAAAGAAGACAAGAAGCTATCAATCAGTGAAAGTGTCAAGTTACTGCTAAATAAGTATAAGGATGTCTTCCCAGACAAACTACCCAGTCTACCACCTTCAAGAGACCATGACCACGAAATCAAGCTGGTACCAGATATAGCTATTCCTAAGAAGATGATGTACTATATGTCACCACTTGAAATTGAAGCAGTCAAGAAAGAACTCAACAAACTCATTGAGCAAGGAGCCATTCAACCAAGCAAGTCACCTATTGGCTCCCCAATCCTATTTGTCAAGAAGAAGGATGATACCTTGTAAATATGTATAGACTATCGCACACTCAACAAGATTGCTGTCAAGAATTACTACCCACTTCTACTTATCAACCAAATATTTGATGCTCTCAAGAATGCCAAATACTTCACCAAGATTGACCTTACCTCTGGGTATCACCAAATTTGCATCAAACCAGAAGACATACCCAAGATGGCATTTATGACACCATTTGGACTATATGAATTTCTAGTCATGGTCTTTGGTCTCACCAACACACCAGCAATCTTTCAAGACCTCATGCAGACTGTCTTCAAGGATCAGCTCTATATCTTTGTACTCATGTATATTGATGACATCCTGATCTTCAGTGGCATGGAAGAAGAACATCTCAGATATATCGAATAAGTTCTCAAGATCCTCCATGAACATAAGCTTTATGCAAAGCTCAAGAAGTGTGAGTTCTTCAAAGTTCAAGTCGAATACCTTGGACACATTGTATCAGCCAAAGGAATTCAAGTCGACCAAAAAAAAATACAAGCCATTGAACAGTAGCCTGTACCAGCAAGTCTCACCAAACTTAGGTCCTTCCTTGGCCTGGCTGGATACTACTGTTGATTTGTCAAGAACTTCTCTGGCATAGCAGAATCTTTGACAAATCTCCTGCAAAAGGAATCCAACTCTGACCTCTATGTTCCCTACATCTGGGATACCTTCTGTCAATAAGCCTTTCAAGAACTCAAGAACCATCTGACCCATGCACCTGTCCTTAGAAACATGAATCCAAACTTGAAGTTCACTGTCACTACTGATGCATTCAACTTCACAATTGGTGCAGTCATCTCTCAAGATGATGGACAAGGACACAGACCCATTGCATTTGAGCCAAGAAAATTGTCCCCTGTAGAACAAAAGCTAGTCACTCACAAAAAGAAACTCCTGGCAATCATTCATGGCCTCAAGACCTAGCAATACTATCTAGAAGGAGTTGAGTTTAATATAATCACAGATCGCAGGTCCCTTCAATACATCAACACTCAACCAACTCTTTCCCAACAACAAGCCAAGTGGAGTCAGCTACTTCAGACCTTTACCCCAAACATCATCTATAAGCCTAGCAAAACCCTGGTTGTACCAGATGTGCTCTTAAGAAGGCCTGATCTCACCACCATTCTACAAGTCACCATGGCATCTGAATTCCTTAACCAGATCAAGATGGCATACAAACAAGACTCTCTGGTTCTACAAAAGGACACCAAGGAATTCAAGAAAAAGTACAGCTTCAAGGACAATCTCATGTACTATCAAGATAAGGTCTATATTCCGGTCAATCCTAAACTACAATATAAGATTCTTTATAAACATCATGACTCCCCACTAGCTGGTCACCTTGGAACTGAGAAGACCATCAAGAATATTCAATGAGACTACTACTGATCCAACATACTCAAGGAAATCAAGGAGTATGTTCAAAGCTGTGACCTTTGTCAAAGGAATAAGTCAAGCAACCAAATGCCCACTGGTCTTCTGCAACCTTTGCCAATTCTGACCAAGAAATTTGAGCAAGTCACAATGGACTTCATTGTATAACTCCCATGAACCAAATCAGGCTATGATGCCATCATCATGTTTGTGAACGGCCTGACCAAGATCACAATTGCCAAGCCAACCACAACCAATGCCACTGCCCCTGAAATTGTAAGAATCTTCTTCAAGTCTGTCTTCTGCCAATATGGACTTCCCCAAGTAATTATCAGTAACCATGACTCCAAATTCACAAGTCACTTCTGGCAAGTGCTCTTTAAGACTCTTGGAACTCAAATCACTATATCTACTGCCTTCCACCCTCAAACTGATGGACAAACTGAGCAAATGAACAGAACACTTGAACAAATGCTCAGAAACTATGTATCTTATGAGCAAGATGATTGGGACCACTATCTGACCTATGCTGAGTTTGTCTACAATAATGCAGTCCAATTATCTACTAGTCTTTTCCCTTTTCAGTTACTACATGGTCAAAACCCCGAGACCCCTGCAAGTCTAGTCTCATTTCAGCAATCCAGTCATACACAAGTCCCCACCACTCAGAATCTTATTGATAAAATGGATTCCCTTCTCAAGATCATGACCACGAATCTGCTAAAGGCTCAACAATATCAAGCTAAGTATGCAGACAAGAAATGTTATGATATCACTTATACTATTGGAGATATGGTTCTACTTAAGGCTGACAATATTAAGGCTCAATCCCAAGTCAACTGCCAGTCAGCCAAATTCCAACCCAAGTACCTTGGACCCTTCAAGATCACCAAGCAAGTCTCTATCTATCCTTACTGTCTCAGTCTACCATCAACCATGTGAATACATCCAGTATTTCATATATTACAACTTAAGGCCTGGAATCAGTCACCCCCTTACCCTGGCCGAATTCTGATACCCTCAGTACCAGTTATGGTTGAAGATCACATTGAGTATGAAGTTGAGAAAATCTTAGACAAATGAGTCTGATACTGTCACACAGAATACCTAGTCAAGTGGATGGGCTACCCTGAATACAATGCTACCTAGGAACCCACTGCCAATCTCAAGAACTCCCAAGACCTCATTCAAGAGTTCAAGCAAAAAGGAACTCATTAACTGCCTATGAGGTTCTCTTCTTGGATAGTAGATGACATACTGTACTGATCAGATACATTATGTATCAGAGCACTCTAAGGGATACAGCATCAGCAACAAGACCTATAGAAGAACTCTGTAAACCCTGCAACTAACAAGGTTCAAACCAGTTCTCATCTGATAATGATGATACTTGGCCCTTGCCTTATATAAGGATGGCCAGTCCTTGTTAATGAGCCAATATATTTTATTTGTATTTCCTTTTGATTTTATTTTCTTATATTATCTTCTAAATTCAATGAGAACATTGATTCTTAAGGAGGAGGAGATATAATATTTTAGTATAGTTTATTTCTTTTTCTTTATCTTTCTAGTACTTTCTATAACCTTCCAGTATCTTCTGAATGATTAGAAATCCTTTCTTGGCACTAAGCTACAGCTAGAACATTCTTGTCCATTCTATTTCAGTCTTAGCTAGTCATTGAACTTCATGGAACATTGCAGATATTTATTTGTCATTATTGCCAAGAACCTTTCTCTTGGCATTTCCATTGATTTCTCAGATCCTTCTGGATCCTTCTTTCATATCTTGTATAAATATCCTCTCTAATCTCTTGAATGAAGCTCAGAATATTTTCTCCCAGAATCCACAAGATCATCCTGAACTCTTAGTAACTCTTTAAGCTACTTTGAACTACTAGAACTAAGTTGCTTCCTCATTTAAGAAACCAGAACTATTACAGAGGGCCTTCTTGAGTAGATCAAATGACTTCTCTTAGTCTTTCTTCCAGTAGAATGGTTGATCCTTCTTAGAAGTATCTTGATGAGGTACTGCCTTATCTGAGAATCTTTAAATCATCAGTAGTAGATGCTAATATAAGGAAGAACAGAGTCTCCTTTGCTAAGGTTGGGGTTAGGTAGTTCTTGACTTTCTCCACTTTGTGAGGATCTGTATAGATACCTTGAGCTGAGATAATATAGCCCAAATATTCAACTTAGTGTTTTCCAAAAAAGCACTTCTTAGCATTAAGTCTGAGTCCTGAGCTTTAGATGATATCAAATACTTCACAAAGGTCTTGCAGGTACTGCTTAAATATCTTAGAGTTAGTGCTCCCAAATGAATCAAATCATTTGAATCAAATTGAATTGAGGATCATTTGAATCAAATTGAATTGAACCTCAATTCAAATTGATTTCAATTGAATTAGGCCTCAATTTAATTCAATTCAATTTATTGGAATCACTACTTAGAGTAGATAATTATATCATCTATATATATTAGCATATTTCTTCCAATAAGGTCTTAGTAGATATAGTTCATTATTCATTGGAATGAGGCTGGTACATTGTAGAGTCCAAATGGTATTCAAAGGTATTCATACTATCTTTATCTAGTAATAAAGACTATCTTGCAGATATCTTTCTTAGTAATAGGTATTACTTGGAATCCTTAGAACTGGCAGTAGTAATCATATACTTGGCTTTTCTAAGAGCATTGAGGAGGTCATCAATTCTGAGCAATAGAGAGATATCTTCTATAGTGACCATATTGAGCTTTCTGAAGTCTATAACTAATCTCCATTCTTCTTTCTTTAGTACAATAATTGTTGGTAAGGAGGGGCTTGATAAGGGTCTGATAACTTTGTTTTGTAGTATTTCATCTATATATTATTGTTCAAATTCAATCAAATGGTATAGTATTCAGTAAGAATATTGTTGGATTGGTTTTACATCTCCTATATATATAGAATATTCTCTATATTGATATGGTGGGAAGTTATTATATGTAATAGTAAATATATCTTTATATTCTTCTATCAACTCTTATATCTGCTGTTGCTGGTCTTTGGTTAGAGTTGTCTCAATGTTGATAGCTTTAATTACTGAGCTCACTGAGTCTTCCTCTCTGGTACTATCAGTCTTACTAGAGAGAGCTTGTCATTTTCCAAAAACTTAAAGACTTCTTCCTCATCAGTATCTATCAGTGGTTTAAAATATCCTAGTATTGTTTCTTTGGGAATAGTTATCACCTCAAAGCCCATATTTCTGATAGGAATATAAATTGGTGATATTTGTTTATAAATTCATTCTTCAGTCAGGAGTAGATAGTACTTTTCTTTAAGCTCCAATGATGGTTTAAAGATCAGATTGTTGACTTCTACTAGGAGGCACATGTCTAGACTTCTTTGTTGATAAGGTTGTAGAACAATATCTTCCCTTACTCAGATGAGGTAGCAGATATATAGTCTTATTTATCAGAATTGAGCAACTATTGCCAGGTGAACTTCAGTGGACAGTACCTGTGGGTCTCTATTAGTACTTTCAAAGCCTCTTTGTTCTCTCTTGGTACTGTCCAATTGCTTCACCTTCTGAATTATTGGCTATAGTGTCTTGATGAATAGAATTTGGCAGATAGCTTCTATAAGGCTGAAGAATTAGCAATACCTGATACTATTATGAATAATGACCTTCAGAGGACCTCCATAGTCCTCTTTCTTCCACTGTAATTTCTTTGGTTGCCAAAGATAATCTTGATGCTAATTGTTCATAGAGTCCTGATAGTATAGCAAGTACAATTTGAAGATCAAAGGTCCTGATACTTCTAGATCAGATTGATGCCTAGTAAGGAAGACTAAGATTATATCTAACTAATCTTTCTATTTATGCAAGAGGGGGCTGTACCCAGGGTAGGAGCAGCTTAACTTGGACAACTGGCTAGATTTTGAGAAATAGTACTCCAGTAGTTGTTATTGTAGGTGAGAACTCCATTCATTCTGGTTTGAAGAATAGCCAATATGCTTCTGTTTTGGGTTTCTTATATAATTAAATCCAGTCCTTTTAAGAGAGTCTAGGGCTTCTATGAGAATAAAGGTAAGATTGACTTCTTATTTATCTTGATATAGATAGTAATACTAATAAATGATAGCAAGAACTTTCAATAGTAGATCCCAGATAGTAGTCTTGTTCTTGGCCTTATAGTCTCCTTTATGGTTAATCTTTTTAAATTTCTGACAATTTAGTGAATTCAGAGTTCTTGCAGAGTGGAGTCTTTTCTCTTAACTTAGCTCTTGTAGATATCTTCACTAAGATGAATACTCTAATGTTTGCACTAGTAGCAGGTAAAGGTTCTTCTACAATTATAGTATCCTTTCTTGAGTTCTCATTCCACTGCTTAACTTTCTTACTAATAGGATATCTTTTCTAACACTTTTCATAGATGGGTAGAGTAATCTGGAGGGCTCAAGTAATGGTGTAGGAATTATCATTTTTGCCTTCAACTGTTATAGTCTCCAATAGTTGGTGGAAAAGAGTCTTCTATTTTTCTTGATAAGTCTTAAAAGCCTTCAGAGTTAGTGGTTATATTTGTCTGAGGTAGTGCTCCCAAACAAATCAAATCGAATTGAGGGTCATTCAAATCGAATTGAATTTGAATTGAATTGAGGGTCATTCAAATCAAATTGAATTTAAATCGAATTGAGGTCCAATTTGAAACCTATTTTAGAAATGTAATAAATCGATGAATATACATCTAAATTTAATGATCTTTAGCTTGTTAGATTCCCCAATATAAGAGGAATCTAATAAGCTAAAGATCATCAAATTTGGATGTGTATTTGTTGAGTTATTAAATTTCTAAAAATAGAGTTCAAATTGGACCTCAAATCAAATTGGACCTCAATTCAAATTAATTTGAATCAAATTGGGCCTCAATTCAATTTGAAGTTTTTGAATCAAATTGAATTTAGGTCCAATTCAATTCAATTCAATTCATTGAGAGCACTAGTCTGAGGACTGGGGCTTATTTCAATTCATTATTATCTTTGATTACAGGCATTGGAATCTTCTTGAGATCAAGGATTTGACAATTGCTACAGTCATTCCTTAGTGAGTAAAAGTAGTTGTAGTACTCACACTTACCTAGATAAAAGGCTCATATGATTCAATTTTCTACCAGTGGGGATAGTGGTTTTATAGATAGTCTTGCTTATTTATCAGTATTTCAATTGCTTGCCTCCAGGCCTTAAATATCAATAACTCCAACAAAGGGGTCCTCTTGTTTGCTGTCTTGATCTCTAGGGGTATCAAAATTACTTCTTAGTTCTTATAGGAAATTGGCTTTGTTTTCACTTTCTATAGTAGTAGGGGTATTACTATATTCTTACCATTCTGTCTCTAAAGCCTGACTCACTTTCCTTGATAATCCTCTTGACTCAATTGGTACCTTATATTTCTGTCTATGGATGGAGAAGACTAGAAGTTGTCTCTTAATATCTATATTTGCTCCAACTTAGTAAAGCTAGTCAGTTCCCAAGATTAGATCATAGAAGATTACAGGGGTCACAATGGCTTAGTGTATATTGAGACAGACTTTCTCTACTTAAATAGAGATATCTCACACAAGTCCAAGGAGAGTAGATACTGATCCATCTGCCATAATAACTCTTACTTTAGTTCCTTCATCAATTCTCTATCTAATTCTTTCTAGTATTCTTTGGGTAATGATACAGACTACTGCTCCAGTATTGATAAGAATTCAGATATTTTCTCCATATACTTTTTCATTAGTGAGTCTTGTAGATTGATATTCTTAATGACTGATTTTCATATACTGTATAAATAGTACTGAGTTCTTGCATATATAGTCCTTAGACAGATATCCTCTTGGTATCTTTCTTGGCTTTCTTCAGGAATTTTTGTCTAACTTCTGATATATTCTTAAGGACTTGCTTGACTATAAGGTCTGTATTCTAGATATGGATGTTTTTCCAAAGTGATACTGCTATATAGGATTTGCTGCTCCTTTAATATCTAGGTCCCTTGGGGTAGATTATCTCATTTCTATTGGGCATTTCATCTGCTGAGAATTCTACACTCATATGTTCATCTTCTTCAAGGTCAGGCAGAGAAGTGCTTCTTGATACTCTTGATGAACCAGCTTTTAGTTCAGAGATATCTCTTCTGACTTACTTGTCTTTCTCTTGAGAAGTGTCTGAGAAGGAATGGCTATATCTTGAATACTTTCCTATAGATACTATTACTGGTAGTGGTGGTGAAAGTAAAGTTCTTGGTGGTCTTTCTTGTCCTCTGGTCTGAGTGGGCACTGTATGCCAAGTCACCTTAGAGAGATAGGCTTTATAGTATAAAGAAATATCATCTTGTCCTTGAAGCCAGACTACTTCTTCTTTCATTTCTTATGTCTCTTCATCTATTTGAATAAGATTAACATTTCTATCATTAGACTGGATGGCTTGCTTCCTTGAGTGGAACCTCTGAATGTGACCTTGGTTTCTATAGTTAAAGTATATTAGGATATAGGAGCTTATCATAGATGGATCTACAGTTATAGCTAGTAGTGCCTGAAGTGTACTCTTGTTATCTTATTATTAGTAGTCTGATCTATTATTATAACAATAGTCTTGTTATCTTCTACCTTAATTCTTTAGCTAGACCACTATGATGATTAAGTCCTTTATCTACTTAATGAGTATTATCATAGGGTCCTCTTGAACTCATGGTGATAGCTGCTATTACTGCTGTTGCCTAAATTGAGTCAGAACTGGGAATAGGGGCCTGTTCTCAAATGTGGTAATCTGAGCTCTAAGATAGATATTCTCTTGTTTCACTATAGTTCTATAGGTTCTTAGAACTTCAGCTCAAGCTAGTTCATAATACTCTTATACATACTGAGCTGGTCTGTAGTCTACTTCCCAACATCCTTGTGCTCCAGCAACTTGCTGCTCAATACTCCAATAACTTATTCTAATAATTTACCTTCAGAGCTTCAGGTATAGGCTATTGAGGAAGGTAGTTGAGGCTAGTGCTCCCAAATGAATTGAATCAATTTGAATTGAATCGAATTGAGGGTCATTTGAATCAAATCAAATCAGGGATTTTTCAATTCAAATCAAGTTCGAATTGAATCAAATTCAAATTGAATCAAGGGTCTGATTTGAACTCTATTTTTCGAAATATAATAACTTAATGAATATATGTCCAAATTCAATGATCTTTAACTTGTTAGATTCTTCTATATAAGAGAATCTAATAAGCTAAAGA
>RQIL01013443.1:0-11130 GCA_003951145.1 Jimgerdemannia lactiflua | reverse complement strand
TATTATATGAGGTGACCACTTTTAAAATCTTACTTTTCTTCCTTAGGGAGAAAGTAAGATTTTAAAAGTGGTCAACTCATATAAAATCAATACTCACGTATAAAAAGATTTTGGGACAATTCAAAATTTTTCAACATTCCAGCTAGCCAATCAATAATTTTCCCGGTTTTATGTGTCAGCAATCAAGTCCCAAGTATTCGGGTAACCATGAGTCCCACTGTTTGTGGATAGCGACGGTCTCGAGATCTCGGTTTTTGAAATCGTTTGGGCCTTTGTCGCTGTGTGATGATAACATAGCTGATCGTGGAATCAAATACCAATTGTGCGAGAGAAAATTTAAAAATAAAAAAGGCAAGACAATGTGCTGGAAAGCCAAAAGAACAACAGAGGAGATAATCCTTCCTGCTTCGAGTGCGATTAGGCTAAAAACCTGAATTTTCCTTTCTTGACTGGATCGCGTGACCTTTCAAGCAGTGGTCTTGAAAAGCCATCTGACAAGGCCGCATTTAAATCTCATTGTTTCTGCCAGCGGTCGCACATTTCTGAGCCAAAGAAAGTAATATGTCACATGCCACATAAAAACAGAACATGAGGCCAGACAAATATGCTCCGATGACCGAATGGAAAGATGTTGACATTTATGTTATATTCTTTGGCAACTGTTCTGCTTACAGTGGTGTCAAAGTCACAGTTAGGGTCCTCGAGAACAGCAAGATCCACTCGCCCTTGTTGCCTTTGTTTAGTCAACCCGAACTATTTCGGCGAGCCATTTCAATACAACCAGCACTGACTAAAAAAAGCTTCACAAAGAAGGTGACTACACTTAGCAAGGCACCTTGTGATCTCTTGCCCTGAAGAACGAAAAGTTCCCTCGCAAGGGAGAGATTTCGAACGGTGGGAAGAAACGGAAGACTGCCGGCCAGGCCCATGAGTCGACTATCATCCGAGGATAGTAATCGTGTTTTAATTGATTGGGATAATAAAAAAATAAAAATAAAAAAGAAGGGGGAGAGCCAAGTGAAGCAGCGATAGCGATGTTCAGGTATTCAGAAAAGCCGAATGACGAGATTGAAATAACTTCTCACTCATTCTGGCTTTAGGAGAGACGAGAGTTTTTCTCCATTTTAGGCCGGCATAATAACCACTCATATTCATAACCCAATCATTTATTCAAAATGTGTAACTGCTGCGTATCCATTTATATTTGACGAGGCTTCACGTAATCGGAAGAATGGACTAGTTTAATAAGGTGCTTGTTGCATCTGACAATCCCATCAAGCAGTTGATGCTCAAATTAACGATACTTAGCGTATGATCTCAGTTAGTGTAGATCATTCTGGTCATTGACCCAGGCCAATGAGAGGCTGCGATCGTTGAGATCCGTGTGGCAATTTCAACCAAAGGTTGAGCATGGCCCAACCATAGCGCGATTGTTGAAATCGCCTGATGTGTTACACCTTGCTCGCTCCGCTGGAAGAGGTCTCGAGGGCATGATGCAACGTGGAGAATGAATGGAAAGAAGAGGATCCGAAATACCAAAAGAATGGAACGAAAAAAAAAAAGAAAACTTCGTGGAAGTTGAAAACCACGATATGTAGCACGGAACTTCTGTTGAAAAGCCGGCCATAAAACTTCGACCATTATCGAGAGGTGTTGAATCTCTTACCTAACCATAATTCCTGTTGAAAGGAAACTTTCGCGCAACCCGATTCGAAGATCTGGGTTGCTATTAAGCAACCACAGTCTCTTCGTGAGTGCGGAACTGTTTGGCGACCTTGACCATATTCAAAAGCGCGGCTTCGACTTCAGGCCAAGCGCGAGATTTCTGTCGAAGGTGGGCAAAAAGGTTAGATTAGAAAGGGTTGGAACGAGTGATTTCGATCTGGGAGGACGAAGCAAACACTTACCAAGCCGCAATCAGGGTTGACCCAGATCAGATGCTTTGGAATGTAACGTAACATCTCCTCAAGGCGGCTGGCCATCTCCTCGACAGAGGGCACACGCGGAGAGTGGATGTCGTACAATCCAGGGCCGATCTCGTTGGTGTAGCGCTTATGTTCGAAAATGCTGAGTAGCTTGGCTTCGGATTTGGAATTCTCGATGGTGATGACATCGGCTGTGTGTATATGCCCAAAAATTTAGAGCTCGTAAACGATGTGTATGTCCATATGCGAAATAAATCACAAGATTACTCACCATCCAAGTCCTGGATTGCATCAAATATGTCATTGAAATCCGAATAGCACATATGTGTATGGATTTGGGTGTCATCCTTTACCCCGCTCGTGCTTAATCTAAAGCACCCAACTGACCACTCGAGATATGCGGCCCAATCCTGCCTTCTGAGTGGCAGGCCCTCTCTGATTGCCGGCTCATCGACCTGAATCACCGAGATTCCAGCAGCTTCCAGATCCACGACCTCATCCCTCAATGCCAAGGCAATCTGCGTGCAAAGCACCCTCGGCTCAACATCATCCCGCACAAACGACCATTTCATCATTGTCACCGGCCCCGTTAGCATACCCTTGACGGGACGTGTTGTGAGCGACTGCGCGTACGCAGACTCGGTAACCGTCATTGGGGCACGACGAGAAACGTCACCATAGATCAGTGGTGGCTTGACGCAGCGAGACCCGTACGAGACAACCCACCCATGCTCGGTGAAGCCGTAACCGTGAAGCAGGTGGCCGAAATGTTCGACCATATCGTTACGTTCAGGCTCGCCATGGACAAGGACGTCGAGTTCGGCGCGCTCCTGGAAGCGAATGACGCGTTCTATCTCGGATTTGATGAAGGTATCGTAGGATTGCGGACTGATCAATCCTTTGGCGAATTTGGCACGAGCGACCCGGATCTCTTTGGTTTGAGGGAAGGAGCCAATAGTCGTCGTGGGAAAGCTTGGGAGACGAAGCTTGGCGTCTTGTTGTTCACGGCGGGTAGGGAACGGAGAGACACGTTTGTAATCGTTGGGAGAGATGGTGTCAAGACGACGACGGATTTCCTTATTCACGGTTTGCGACGAAGTTCTGCGAGTTTCGACTGCCAGGGCGTTGCGCTCCAGGGCCTCCCGGACAAAATCCTGACCAGAGGTGATAGCCCTGGTAATAATGGATATTTCGGCGCATTTCTCAACGGCGAACGAGAGCCATTCGAATAACTCCGGGTTGGCATCACGGATCCCCTTCTCAAGCTGTATCGAATAAGGGGAATGGACGAGGCTGCAGGAGGGCGCAACGAAGACTCGATCGGTGCCAAGAATGTTGACGGCGCTTTGGGCGAGTGCTATGGACTTATGTAGGTTGTTCTTCCAGACGTTGCGGCCGTCAACTAGGCCTAGAGAGAGATACTGGTGGGGCTTCAAAGCGGCGCAAATGGAGTCAAGCTGGTTGGGGTCTCTGACGAGATCAATATGTAAGCCATCAACGTGATTCTTGACAAGGTCGACATTGGTGCTCAGGGGACCAAAGTAACTGGCAAGGAGAATTTTGATGTTCGCCTGGCGCAATGTGGTGTATGCAACTTCGTAGGCAAGCCGGAGGTTATCGAGGAGATCAAGGACAAGAACAGGTTCGTCGATCTGAATCCATTCGGCACCGGCGGCGGAGAGGCGCCCGAGGAGATCAACGTAAACAGGAAGCAATCGGTCAAGAAGGGCGATAGGTTCAAAAGGCTCGGAAGCCTTTGCCGCCTTGCCAAGGTAGAGGAACGAGACAGGGCCCAGGACAACGGGCCTGGGGGTAAACCCGAGAGCCTTCGCCTCAATGAAATCATTGACGATCGAGACCTCCTGGAGAGTAAACTTTTGATGCTGTTCGAACTCGGGGACGATGAAGTGGTAGTTCGTATCGAACCACTTCTTCATTTCCATGGCGGGAACATCGATTTTAGGACTGGTATCGGTGGCAGACTTTTGAAGACCACGACCCATGGCGAAGTACTGCTCCAAACGGTCCGGGATATCGTGGTAGCGCTTGGGAACAACGCCAAAGTTGCAGGCAGTGTCCAAGACGCGGTCATAGAGGGTAAAGTCACCGACGGGTACCTGTTCGATGCCCTGCTCCTTTTGAACACGCCAATGATTTTCGCGGAGCTGGCGGGCTCCTGCGAGGAGGTCGGACTTGCTGCTCTTTGAAGCCCAGAAGGACTCGACGAGTTTCTTGAGCTCGCGGTGCGGGCCGACGTAGGGAAAACCGAGGTTTGTAGCGATGACCATGGCGGATTCCAGGGACGGAGGTGGATTCAAGGGGATGGTGATGGAATACAATGCTATGACAGCGGGGTAAAGAGGAATAACAATGCAAGAAAGGAAGTAACTTTTATAGATGCAGCGTTGTGTCACGCATGGGCAGAGTGGAGACAGGGGTACAGGGGTGCGTCTCATCTCCCATCTCTGATCTGATCTGTCAGTCGCGCGGTGTGAGTCATGGATGATGTCACCGCAATTTCGTTGATTGTTTTAGCGCGTGCGTTCAAGCTGGTCCAATCAGGCAATCCAGGCCCAATCAGGCAATCCAGGCACTAGAATTCCACAATGGAAAAGTGGTGCCCAAATTGGGGATGTTTCTTTTAGCGCTACATAACTTCATTTACATTTGTGCGCCCGCTAATACCGACATGGACCCAGACCTATTTCTTGTCAAATTGGCAATGCACAGACGTGCACTTGTTACACGCCGGTGATAGTCCTTTCAATTGTCTTTTCGTACAAAACCCTCCCCCCTCCTTTGTTCCGACCTAGCGACAGAAAGGACTGCTAAAACCCTTCGCAACTAAGCCACGAAACGACAATCTCGTCGATAACAGCTTCGAAAACAACTCGGCCTTCGCACCATTATTATGTCCTTCGCCACCAACGATAGGGACAATGATGAGTTCCAGCTCAGCGTCCCCAAGAAAGCTTTCAGGTCCACCGGTTCGGTTACGTCTGACTACTCGCCATCTGTCTCCGGCACAGACCGCCTGGACAGCTCCGTCTCCGGCACAGACCGCCTGGCCAGCTCCATTTCCAGCGACGAACTTGCCAACGGAAAGCGATATCGGCCCGCGACTGTGGGAACGGCATTGCGTGCCATCGTCCTATCGTCATACGTGAATTTGCTGGTCGTCTTTATCCCTTTGGGCATCATCTCGCACTTCTTATGGAACCCCACCGCGACATTCATTTTAAATTTCTTGGCCATTATTCCGCTGGCGAAGCTGTTGGGATTCGCGACGGAGGATTTGGCGATACGAGTGGGCGAAGTGGGTTTCTGACGACTCCTTTGTTTTGACGTGCATGACGACCTAACGCACACTAACGCTCCCAACTTTCTACTAGACTCTCGGTGGGCTTTTGAATGCCACCTTCGGCAATGCCGTCGAGCTGATCATCTCAGTGATTGCTCTGACGAAGAACCTGGTGCGCGTCGTTCAAGCGTCCATGCTCGGTTCCATCCTCTCCAATCTCCTGCTCGTACTGGGTTTCTGCTTCTTCTGCGGAGGTCTCAAGTATAAGGAGCAGGAGTTCAACATCACCGCCGCGCAGACATCGGCATCGCTGATGGCCATTGCCACCTGCTCGCTACTGCTGCCAGCTGCATTCTACAGTTCTTTGATCGGCGTGCAGACAAATCAGGTGGTCGACAATGATATCTTGGCAATTTCACATGCTACCGCGGTGATCCTGCTTATAATTTATGGGAGTTATTTGTTATTCCAGGTAGATGGTTGTTTTTGTGCGCAGGCGTCATGTAGAGCGGATTGAGTTTGGCGGTGATTTCTCCGAATGAACCCAATAATTTTTGATTCTGATCACAACCCACATAAATTTAATTTGCTCCTCTATAGTTGAAAACTCACGCTGATCTGGTGAGTCGTCATGTATTGCACTATCATTCGATAGGATCTGCTCGTTTATACATGCTCGCCCTCATTACTAACTGGTAGTACGCTTTATATTGTTTTTCCTTTCCTTTTGTCCTTCTTGTATCGCCTATTACTCCTGGAACATTGGCGACCAACAGTTCAGCCCTGCAGCAACCGAAGAATCCCAGCCCGAGTCAGAGGAGCCGCTAATGCCCTTGTGGATGGCTCTTACTCTGTGAGTTACACACACACATATATTATTCGCGAGATAAATTCATTGTGAAAGATTGGATTAAGATCTGGACAATTCGACAGCCATGTAATGGGAAACAAGATAATGGCTGGGGAACTGGTGGGCACTGTGAGACCGTACATGTTGCTCGTATGCCTAGCCGAAGGAACGTTGAGGTTCTATGGCGCCGCCAGTTCGCTATTTTAAATTCTAATACTTCATGCAACCCCGCTCCCTAGCCTATTCGTCATCACCGTCCTTGTTGCTATCTGCGCCGAATTTCTCGTCGGCGCCATCGACAATATCGTGACACAGTGGCACCTGACTGAAACGTTTGTCGGCCTCATCCTGCTCCCCATAGTCGGTAATGCTGCTGAGCATGTCACGGCTGTCACTTGCGCGCTCAAGGACAAGATGGATCTAGCCATCGGTGTGGCCATCGGGTCCTCAATGCAAATCGCCCTGCTTGTCACGCCTCTCATGGTCATTATTGGCTGGGGACTCGGCGTGCCTATGACATTGTATTTCAACGTGTACGAGACCGCCGTCATGTTCATCTCGGTGTTGATTGTGAACTATCTAATTAATGTGAGTAAGAGATGGCAGTTTGCCTTATTGTTTCTGTTGGCGGTGAGGAGGGGAAAAGAGAAGGTATGGGGCGTGTAAAGGGACAGTTATGTGCTACTTCAAGTGAATGGAAAACTGAGGTTCAAAGAGTAGGCATGCTAGGTTAAAAATGATTTGGAAAATAGTACCGGGACCTTGTAAACTAAGCAACTATCCATACATTATTTCCCACACACAGGACGGCAAATCGAACTGGCTCGAGGGCTTGATGCTACTCGGCGTCTACGTCATCATTGCGATTTCCTTCTTCTACTACCCAGACATCTCCATTTCCGTGTCAGTGTCCGTGAACGGGACCAAAACCTCATGAGAAAATTAACCTCATAGGTGAATGACATGTTTTCACGCACCTGATCCATTTTCTGTATATTAGTTGTGTACAGGAACCCTTTTGTTGTTTTGGTCGTGTCTGTTTGCTTAATAGAATAAAAATGTTTGAAACGTGGTTGATATGGACGATGACGTCATAGACATGGGTGGCGCAAGATACCCTTCAGCCCTGTCGCCTATTCTCCTACCTTTTGCACATCGTAGCCATGAACCACATCCCGCCAAACCCTACTCCCCAACTGCTACCACGCCGCCGTGTTGTCGCCACGCGCTCTAAACGTGAAAAGGGTTCCAGCTGCCACAACTGCCGTCAGGCCAAAGCCAAGTGTTCGGGTGGGGAGCCGTGCGAAAGATGTTCCAAGAGACGTCAGGCCGCCACATGCGTCTACGACAGCGCCAAGGAAGAGCCGATGCAGCCTCACCAAGTTTATGCGCGGTTTGACCAAGTTCAGGCCGAGATCATACATCTACTAAGGTTGCACTTCACTACCGGGATGTCATCCCAACCATATCTGTCTCTACCAGCGCATACCTTCAGGGAAGTTGGTCATTTTATAAAGGACAGTTTAAATAGATTAAGACCATCGGTGGAAGACCTCCAGAAGTCCCCGCTGTCATCCCCTTCGCCCCTGCCAACGTCATATCCCAAACTTCGCACTCCTTTCTCCGGCATCACACTTCCCCCACTGCCTGTCCAAGATAGTCTCGTCGATCTTTACTTCCGCAGCCACTGGCGGTTCTGGCCCTTAGTCCACCGCCGCCGCTTCCTTGCCCGATTACATTCTCCTGACTCTTTAACCATGGACTTCACTCTCCTCCTCCTCGCCATTCTCGCCACGGGCGCCAAATCCACGGAACAGACCGCCTTCTGCACCGCTGGCTTCGAGTCCTTGGGCAAGAATTTCATGGACATGGCCGAGGACTTGCTGGACCGTGCACGAGAACTTCCCTCGCTGACGCTCGTGCAGGCGCTGCTAGTCATGGCCGCGTGGCAGAACGGCACCCCCAACAAATTCCGATCGTACATGTACGGCACCATGGCGTGCAAGGCCGCGGCTGGGTTGGGGCTGCAGCAATGGTCCGAAGCAGACGCGCTGAAGGAGCCGGACGAGCGGTTGGAACATCAGATGGTGTTCTGGTGCGTGTTCATCAAGGATACCGAATGTATGAGCGTGCTGATGTCCCCCTATGTCATGCCAGGTGGGGCTGATTACATCCCTTTTCCCCACAATCCAGCGCCCGAACCTAGTACGATACAAGGCAGCGAAGAACACACTTGGGAAGTTATAGAATCCAGAGCCCTGGAGTGCCTTGTCGCTCTCTCCCAGTTCTGCCAGATTACCAAAAGGTTATTTCCTGTCCCTTACTCGCGCAAGGCTTTCGCCATCTCCCTCGAAGGCATGATCCAGCTCGAACAGATATCCTCGGAATGGTTCATCTCCCTGCCTATGTGCTTGCAGTACAAGCTGCCAGTCACCGACTATATCCAAGCCGTCCAAGATATGGATTCAATGTGCTCCCTCGGTGTGATGAATGAACCTCTGACAGCCACACCGCGCCTGGACGATCTCATCGCGTACATCCACATTAGCAACTATTATGTCAAGCTCAGCATGTATCAACGCCTTATAGAGTCTACGCCCCTCTTGGAACCCACCATTAAGGAGGCCACTCCGGCGCAGAATGCCTTCCTCCGCGGCCAGATCACCGATTGTGCCCAGAACCTCACACATATTACGTACCAGATGGCCTCCCACACGCCCTTCTGGTGCACTTTCCCATTCCTGTGCACGCTGCAGGCTGCACAGATTCACATGCAAAACATAGTCGCTGCTGCCGGTGGTGGCGTTGGCGACGGAGGTCATAACGGGCCCCTCAGTCCCGAGGCTGCCTCCCTCGCTCGCTCAGCTTTCTTCTGGCTTGTCAAGACGCTCCTTACGCTCAGTTACGTATGTCGCGATCGCAAGTTCATCAGCGCCGAGGACGCGAGCCCGATCTTGCATTCCGTGATGGACACATTCCTGGTAGCGTCACGGTACATCGTGACCGCACTTGCCAGGGCTAACTTGGATGTGCCCAGGATGGATTATGCGTTCATTTCAGCCTCTTCTCCCCCGTCGCCCTCCTCGAACCCGATGGATCTCATGATTACTAGCCACGCCGTTTCGCTGCTGGAGAGCTATGCATGCATATCCCCCGAGGAGCTCTTGAACCTGGACATGCTAGGGCCAGACACATACTACCTTCTTACCACGCCGCCTCATCCATCCAGCTCGCTATCTACATCATCCTCTTCGTCTTCCTCGACTACCACCGACTTCGTCCCCAAGGCATCCAAGTCGACGTCGTATGCATCGCTCCACAGCATGGCCCCACCACCACAGCTTAATCACGAGACGACGAGATTGATGACACAGCAACGACAACGGCCACAGCAGCAACACGATTCTTGCGCTCCACCGACGGCACAGGCTGTTGAGCAAACGTTGTATTATAACCCGTCATTGACGCTCAGGGACGGGGGTAGCTATTCAAGACTTGCAAATCATTTCTTAGATACGAGTGTGTTCAGGGGCGGGGTTGGGTGGGGGTAAAGGGGTGCGACAATAGCCATGGCCGGTGGAATATGCGACGGAAAATGGGCCAGTGAAAGAGAGCTAGAGGATATGGAGATGCTTGGCCATTTTGTGCATGTTGTACTATGACCCTTTTTTTCTTTATCTTTATTTTCGGCCTCGGGATGTGCCTCGGGAATGGTCGATAATGCTTTACCCCCAGTATGGGGATGAAATGGTGGGAATATTTAGGTTTGCGTTTCTTGGATACCCTGATTCCCGCGCACTTGACAGTTTGGCCTTGTTTCTTTGTTCAGATTCTGGCCAACCAGTTTAAGAGATTATTCCTATAATCTTTCAATGCATGCGCACTGGTTCTCGAATGAGGGCGGAAGGGTTTGGGTTGAGCTCGGGTTGACAGATTTGTCGTCCATGAACCATGAACGTTCCCAGCCTCTCCGTAGAAAAATCTAGAATACATGGGACCGAAGTTCATGTCCAGAAAAGGACAAATGCTTGAACAAGTCACAACAACCCACCATGAACCAAGACCTTGGCCTCGACACCTCCGCTGCCCTCACCTTACCCTGCGAATCCAATTCCCCAACCTCCTCAGCCTCCGTCGCTGTTCCCGCCGCCAAAGGTCGGCGGTTCAGTTCCTTCAATTCCCTCACCGTCCCAAACGCCGCCTCGCATCACCACCCCTCCACAGACCATGACCCTCTCATCGCCCTCGTCGTTGGGAACATCCGCTACGACATCCGCCTTTCCCGGCTTACCTCCCAGCCGGACACCATGCTCGGCACCATGTTCTCCTCCCGCAACTCTGATCTCCAAAAGCCATCCACGACCGGCGAATATCGCTTCCCCGAACGCAACGGGCAAGCGTTCGCCATCCTCGCGGCCTTCTACGACTCGGACGGGCGCTTCCCGGACGTGATCTCGTTCAGATACGCCAACCCTCACCTCCGGTTCACCTGGGACAACCTCCTGGACGAGTGCGACTACTTCCAGGTGCCTTTCACCATCGCCTCGCTCTACACCACCGCCTACGACGCCACCCAGGCCCGCATCGAGAACTTCCTCAACGCCATCGTTCGCGTCATCCAGCTCGCCATAACCGACCTGTGCGACGTCGCCGAGGTCCGCTTCGAGACTCACGCCGACGCCGTCGTGTGGCTGAGCGAGGACGGGAACAGGCGCGAGCGTCAGTCTGCAGAGGTCCTCTACGAGGTCGCCCCGTACCTGAGGTCCGGCTACATGTTCATGCGCCATGAGAGGTTCAGGGCCAAGATCCTGGACGCGCTCACCCATCAGCTGAAACCGTCTCCCCGGTTTATCCTCGTCGTGACGCCCAATAGCGACGATACGTGGTACGATCTGGACATGAGCGGGATTTTGGACCATGAACTGTTGTTTGGCATGTTGCCGGGGCTACCAGAGAGACCATTGACCGAGTAGAGCCACCTGTGGCATCTATATAGAAAAATTCCATCACATTTTTCAATTATGACAATAGGTTTATTTTTTATTTTATTTTTT
>RQIL01013432.1:0-11131 GCA_003951145.1 Jimgerdemannia lactiflua | reverse complement strand
TTTCTATAGGCCATAGCTACATTTATTACTAAGATACCTATCTAAATATTGTATTTGTCCTCATACCACATCAGTAGCCCCAGCTTGCTCTATGCTACCCCACCCCCACACTCACTCTCTCCTTCACCCCTATATGCTCAAACACTATCTCATTGCCAATTACCTGCACTCGACCCTCACTTTTGCTACATATGACCTCCACTAGCTTTCTACAGCACCTCTCTCCAGAGCCCCAACCCTTCTACCAACCTGTCAGTATATCTTTCATCAACTACCACCACCTCACCATCTTTTCTCCCAGTGTCAACTTCTTTCTATCTTCAAAAACTGCCAACCAGTGTCCTGCTATCCCTACTCATACTGCAATGACCCACCCCAGTGTGAGCTACTCATTGCCTACCATGTCTAGCATTCTTGCCCAAAGTATATCCCACCTCTGCTGCTCACACTCCCTATTTATACTACCTATACACTGCCCCACCTCTCTCCAAAAGTCCACCAACACTATACACTCTCCTAGCTAATGCTCAGGGGTCTGCACCACCCCACCAGCCTGCCCAACCCCCAAGCACTCCTCATACTCAAAGTCTCCTCTGGCTACCAAATGCCCAGTCCTATAGTTCAGCATCACATTTCACCTCATCACTCTCCACCACACTACTCAGAACTTCAGGGAGATCTACTTCTTCACCTCTGCCCCCCAAGCCCATAGGCCTGACCAATCCCACTCCTCTCCAATCCCTACACCCTGCCACCCAACTGGCTAAAGATTTAGGCTAAAGCCCTGTTGGCTATCCACCCCATTGCTAAGGCAAAAATTGATTACCAGTGACCCTCCTAGTAACAGCTTATACCACTGCCACATCCCCGGCCCCCAGTATTCCTCTGCCTCATTCCCCTCCCATCAAAGCCCAATCTGATGACTTCCTTCAATCACTCCTCACCAGAATCCTCGATACCTAAGCCTCCTACTATTGCTGCACCTGACCACCTCCAATAAGTCTCCAAATGATCTTCTGGAAGCATATCTTGCTTCCTATACCTTTTGCATTAGGGGCACCCACCCTCCCTCTCAGCATCACCACTCTTTGGAGCCACCATGCTTGCAGGCAATAGAACTTCTTAGGAAAGTCCACCAGTCCCAGGCCACCATACTCCACTGGTAGCACTAGGATCTCCCAGCTAATTTGACTTTGCCTCCCAGCCCAGATTCAATCCTTTGCCAGCTTAAGCAATCTCTTCACCACCCAAGCTGAGAAATCCAAGTAGTATGCCAGGTACCATAGCTTTGGCATCCAGTAGACATTCAGAATCATCACTCATCCTGGCAGGGAGATATGACACCCTCCCCAGCTTTTCAGTATATCCCCCCAAGTTTGCACTCTCCCCTCCCACCAAGTCTTTGGCAGCACTGACCCATATACCAAGAGAAAGATACCCAAGTATCTGACCACCTCTCCTGCTGGTCCACTGTTCCTATAATATTGCCACCAACAATTCCATTTCCAAGCACTATCATCTCACATTTGTACCAGTTCAGCTTCTGGTCCAAGCACCTTTCATACCAGCCAACTGTCTTCTTGAGCTCCCCCACATCTTGGACTGAGCCCAGATCAATCACTATGTCATCCACAAAGGTGCCCACCTTCTAGTTCACCCCTAACACCATCAATCCTCCAATCCACCTCCTAATCTGATCCAGAAGTAGTTCCAGTGACAGAGCATACAGAATAGGGAACAGTGGGTCCCCTTGTGGCACTCTCCTCCTCAGTGAGAATGGAACTCCTTGATGACCATTCACCATTATAGCTGCCTTGCTTCCCTCCAGTATCTGCACAATGGCCCGCCCCAATCCCTCTGGGATTCCAATTCTAGCCAATACCTTCTCCAACCACACCCATTGCACTCTGTCATATACCTTCTCTTGATTCAAGAAGACCAGCCTTCCATCCACCCTGCTGCTCTCACTCCTTCAATGATGCCATGCACCCATACCATGCCTTCTCTAATCAGTCTTCCACTAACAAAGCTACACTGTTCCTCTCCCAGAACTTGCTGTACCACTGTCTGTAAATGTGCCACCAGTATCTTCATTATCAACTTTCTATCCATATCCAGAAGCATGATAGGTTGCCAGTTCTTCCAGTCCTCTCTCAGCTCCTTATTCTTATAAAGGAGTGCTACTAGTCCTAACTCCTGTCCCCCTAGCCAATTTCCTGAGTCAATTACTGCTCCACACATCTCCTTCATCTTCCCAAGCACTCCTTCAATGTTCATCATTTTCTTCCAGAAATCCCATGGCAACTCATCCTCCCCTGGTGCTGTTCCATTCTTTGTAGCTGACAGTGCTTTCAGAATTTCATCCTCCTGAATGGGGTGGATAAGCTCCCCCAACCCCTCAGCCACTGGCAGGGTCCACTCCTCCAAAAATCCTTTTATAGTCCTGCCATCCTCCCCTCCCTCCTCCTCACTCCACAGGTTTTCCCATCACCCCTTGAGTGATCCCAGGATACTCTGCACCCCTGTCACCATTTCACCATCTTCTTCTATAATTCCTTCCCACCTCTGTCACACCTTGCATGCTCTTAAAAGCCTGGTAAGATACTTTGTAGGCCTTTCTCCTTCCTCCAGCCCCTGCCACCTCAATCATGCTACCATCTCCTGAACCTGTAGCTCCTCTTCCTCTCTTATGGATCCTTCAGCTCTTCAATTTCCATCCTCATTCTCTCCATCCTCCACTCTTCTCCTTCCTCCTCAGCCCCCTTCAGGCCCCCAGCAGATGCCAGCAGGAGACCCTCCAGTTGGCGTGAGATTTCCACCATTTGCTTTTTTCTAATTCTCCTCTTCACTCTCCCCACCTCCCCCCAATACACCTGTGCAGCAGCCTTCAGCTTCAGCCACTGATCCCCTACAGCCAGTCCTTCCTTTCTCCAATGTGTGATACTATCTGCCACCTCTACCCTCTATTGTTTCTACACCCCCTTGTCTTTTAACAAGGCACAGTTAAGTCACCAATGTCCAGGCCCATCCTCACTCCCCCCAAATATTCCCTGTCCCACTATCCCCCAGTGATCAGACCAGGGGCACTATATCACCTTCAATGTCCTCCAAATATCTATCCCCCAACAGTCTGCCATGAGGATCCAGTTGACCCATGTTCCCAGTCCATACACCCAGTAGTATAGACTGCCCTATTCCCCCACTTCTGGCACCCTGCATCTCCCAATGTGCTCAGTCTCTCCATCTCCTCCCATCTATCCAGTCTCCTACTTCTACCTGTTCCAGCTAGTCCCCTATCAGATTAGTCCACAGTAGTATCCCTAACCATATTAAAGTCCCCTCCAAGTATGTCAACTCCAGTTTCTACCAAAGTTCCACTTTCCAACAGTCCCTCTATCCAAGTTACTCTCTCCCCTCTTTCTGCTAGACAATAGCAAGAGCCCACCACTACTGGCCTCCACCCAGGCCTTGCCTATACACCTCATAGCAATTGGTCTCCCCAACCCCCAGTGTCTCTCAGTTCCCCTTTGCCTTTCCTTATCAAAATTCCAACTTTTCCTCACCATTCTGCTACCCCTCTCCATTCTCTCAACCAGTTTAACTTGTCCACCTCATCTTCATATCTCATATCCAGAAGTAGAAAAACATCTGCCTCCAAATCTTTAAGCTATGCATAAATGTTTCGACATCTCTCTGATTCCCTCAGCCCATTGACATTTAGAGAAAAAATATTGGTTGTACTGTTCATATTGAGAAATATATAAGTTGTATGTCCACCCTAGATCTCCATATCCTGATCCATCCTAGACAAATCCAGCCCTCTCTCAGCTTCCAGCTCCACCTCCTCCCTCTCCTTAGCCTTCAACATTACTAGAATCTCTTGCACATCCTCAGTGTCCTTCTCTTCCATTATTGAGTGATAATCCTCACACGCTGCTATCCACATTTCTGCTCCATTCCAGGCATTCCACCCCCCAATCACCATCCTACATACTTCTCCTTTCATCTCCCCCTCTCTAGCAGCATCTACCTCATACCCCTCATCTTCTAGTAGTGTTGCCAAGTGCATCATTTACCATGCCAACCCTATACAGGATATCACTCCAGTCCTTCTCACTCAGTAGTCGAAAGTCAACATCCCCCAGCTCCTCATCTGTCAATTCCATTATCAACCTTTGCAGCCAGGGCCCCTCTCCCATATGCTCACCCCTTGGAGCCATCACTCTCTTCCCCACCATCTGTGCTCTATCCAAGCTTGTGCTGGCTGCTTCATCCCACTCCTCATCATCCACCAGGCTCTCCCCAGACACCCCAACCACCTGGCCCCCCAAGGCCAATTCCGGGACACCAAATCAGACATTCTTCACACCCTTCATCACAACATCCTCTATTGCCACCCCCTCACTTCCAGTAGCACCCTCAGGTCTCTCATTCTCCTTATTCCAGTCAGTATCTCTCTCTGACCTCCTGTCATTAAAGAAATTCTCCTCTTCAGTGCCTACCTTACCCCACTGGGGGGCATGCTCAGAGGACATGGATCCTTCAGACTCCTTCTGCCCTCCACTCCCCTCTGCAGTCGCCCCCATCTCTTCTCTTTTAGCACCTGCCCCAAGCCTTGTGAGGAGCTCTTGCTGCTGCTTCTTCTCCTGAGCTCTTTCCCATAACATCTTATCTACTTGAATTTTCTTCCCATTGATGTCCACCACCATCATCACCATTTTGAAGACTCACCAAGCCTTCTCTCTCTGCTCCACTGCTCCCTCCAGCTCCCAAAGCACTGTCAATAGGTCCTCCTCTTCCTTCTCTGAGCCCCTGACTCTAGACATCTTGCACCCAAAGGACTCCCACTTCAGCACTCTGGGCCAATTACCTCTCTTCCCTATTGCCTCCTTCCCAGCCACTCTCAGCCATATCTCTATATCTCATGCAGAATGACATCCCTTCCCACATCTGGAATCCAATATCTACCATCTCACTATACTCTTGCATTGCCCTTCCAACTCTCTTCTTTGTCTCCTCTATTGACACTGTCAGGACCCCCTTGACCACCAGATGCACCACTCTTAGGTCCCAGTGCAAACACCTCGCCATCAGGACAGTGATCTCTCCAACTTGCACCCCTTTAGCCACTGCTACCAATATATGTTCTTCCTTGATAAATCCAACTTCCTGTAATATTTTAGCATAGTTTATTTCTTTTTCTTTGTCTTTCTAGTACTTTCTGTAACCTTCCAGTACCTTCTGAATGATTAGAAATCCTTTCTTGGCACTAAGCCACAGCTAGAACATTCTTGTTACTTCCGTTCCAGTCTTAGCTAGTCATGGAACTTCATGGAATATTGCAGATCTTTATTTGTCATCATTGCTGAGAACCTTCTTGGCATTTCCATTGATTACTCAGATCCTTCCAGATCCTTCTTTTATATCTTGTATAAATATCCTCTCTGTTCTCTCAAATAAAGCTCAGAATATTTTCTCTCTGAATCCACAAGATCTTCCTGAACTCTTAGTAACTCTTCAAGCTACTCTAAATATCTAGAATTTAGTCACTTTCTCATTTAAGAAACCAGAACTGTTACACTTGGTAGCAGTGGTTAAGTTACACCTTGCCTAAATAAGAAACCTCTCAAGAACTAATCAAACACCATGTCTATGGACCCCAATGCCAACACCTGAGACAACAACACCTACAGTACCCCTTACAGCAACTATGTCCCACAGAACACACCCTATATTCAGCAAGAAGAAGAGAAGGAACAGCCAATTCCTACTCAGTCATCTGGGACTCTAGAAAGCCTGCTGTACACTGCACTGGCCCAAATTTCTCAGCTTCAAGAATGACTGGACAAGAAGGAGGGCAAAGCTCCTACACAGTCTATACTTGTACCTATAATGGTATCTCTGACCGCAGTCACTATCAAGCCTCAGAAGCCTGATACCTTTGATGGCCAAAGAGGAGGACTGTCTACCAATGCTTGGCTTTTCCAATTGGAGCAGTATGGAGAACTGACTAATTTGGATGAAGTAGTACTAGTCCAATTTGCTGCCATACTCCTCTGAGGGAATGCTGCAATCTGGTGGTGAAATCATATCCAGAATACAAGATTCTCTGGCTGAATCAAGGTCTGGGGCAAATTCTTAGATGCTATTAAGGGCCAATTCAAACCTGTCAACAGCACCAAGGTCACGCAAGACCACCTGGCAAATGTCAAACAACTCAAGTCTGTGCAAGCATACAATGTACAATTCCTATCTATCCTACTGGAGCTACCTCATGTCACTGAAGACAAGAAGGTCGACAAGTACATCCAAGGTCTTAAGGGACAAACCCGAGTTCATGTTGAACTAGAAGAACCCAAAGACCTAGACACTACAATGAAAATTGCTAATAGGTTTGATATCATTACCTATGGCAACCACTTTGAGCAGAAGAAACCACCATTCAACAACAACCCCAGAAGAGAGAAAACCAAAGTCAGAACTGTTGGACCTGCCCCCATGGATCTAGACACCATCAACAAGAACAAGAAGAACAAGCTTACACCTGAGAAAAAGGAGCACCTCAAGAAGGCTGGAGCCTGCTTCTTTTGCCAACAGCCTGGCCACATCACCACTAAATGTCCTAAGAAGACTGCTGAACCTAAGAGGATCCTGGTCCTGTCCAAAGACACCCAAGGTCATCAAGTCAAACAAGAAGTTGTATTCAATTTCATATAAGTTAATCCCAAGACCCAGATTCCTCAAGCATAGTCAGAAGGAGCCATTGGTCTGGACCTTCAATCTGTTCAACAAGTCACTATTCCTGCTCATGAAAGAAGGCTCATTCCAACTGGCCTTGCAGTCGAAATATCCAAGGAACATTATGTAAGAATTGTACCAAGATCTGGTCTCAGTGTTAAGTACTCACTGGATATCAGTGCTGGAATTATTGACACTGACTTCCAAGAAGAAATGCAAGTCCTACTAGTCAACCACAAGGACCAACCTTATACTGTTAATGAAGGTGACAGAATTGCACAGCTCATTCTGGAGCAAGCCACCCTGCCTACTATAAAGGAAGTCACCAAGTTGTCTCCAACTAAGTGAGATCAGAAAGGCTTTGGCAGCACTGATCAAGTTGCTAGCATAGCTGAGAACTGAACCAACTCAATGCTCATCTTCAAAGGTCTGGTCAAAGGTCAAAAACTAGATGTCCTCATAGACAGTGGAGCTGTTGGGAACTTCATCAACAAGAATCTCATTGATAAACTCAAGATTCTCACCAAGTCAGCCAGCAAGAATGGTGGAGTTGTCACTGCTGATGGCACCACTCTACCAATCAACTCAATTGTTGCTAAACTTCCTCTCAAAATTCAGAAATACTGGGAACATTTAGATTTTGAAGTGGTACCCCTAGGAGATTATAACCTGATCTTAGGCAAACTCTGGCTTATACAACACAACCCACACATTGATTGGACCAAGAATAAAGTTACCCTGATTCAAGATGGAGTCAACATTACAATCAAGCCAGACAAGACTTGAAAACTCCAATTGCAACTCTTTCAGCAATTTAGTTCAAGAAGGTCCTCAAGAAAGCTACCTGTGCCTTTGTTGTACTGATCCAATCCAAGAAAGAAGACAAGAAGCTATCAATCAGTGAAAGTGTCAAGCTACTGCTAAATAAGTACAAGGATGTCTTCCCAGACAAGCTACCTGGTCTACCACCTTCAAGAGACCATGATCATGAAATCAAGCTGGTATCAGATGCAGCTATTCCTAAGAAGAAGATGTACTGCATATCACTACTTGAAATTGAAGCAGTTAAGAAGAAACTCAATGAACTCATTGAGCAAGGAGCCATTCAGCCAAGCAAGTCACCTTTTGGCTCCCCAGTCCTATTTGTCAAGAAGAAGGATGATACCTTATAAATATGTATAGACTACTGCACACTCAATAAGATTACTGTCAAGAATTATTATCCACTGCCACTCATTGATCAAATATTTGATGCTCTCAAGAATGCTAAATACTTCACCAAGATTGACCTTACCTCTGGGTATCACCAAATTCACATCAAACCAGAAGACATACCCAAGACAGCATTCATGACACTATTTGGACTATATGAATTTCTAGTCATGGCCTTTGGTCTCACCAATGCACCAGCAATCTTCCAAGACCTCATGCAGACTGTCTTCAAGGATCAGCTCTCTCATATACATTGATGACATCCTGATCTTCAGTGGTACTGAAGAAGAACATCTCAAACATATCGAACAAGTCCTCAAGATCCTCTGCAAACACAAGCTTTATGCAAAGCTCAAGAAGTGTGAGTTCTTCAAAGATCAAGTCAAATACCTTGGACACATTGTATCAGCGAAAGGAATTCAAGTCAACCTAAGGAAAATACAAGCCATTGAACAGTGGCCTGTACCAGTGAGTCTCACTGAACTTAGGTCCTTCCTTGGCCTGGCTGGATACTACTGCTGATTTGTCAAGAACTTATCTGGCATAGCAGAATTCTTGACAAACCTCCTGCAAAAGGAACCCAACTCTGACCTCTATGTTCTCTACACCTGGGACACCTTCTGTCAACAAGCCTTTCAAGAACTCAAGAACCACCTGACCCATGCACCTGTTCTTAGAAACATGGACCCAAACTTAAAGTTCACTGTTACTACTGATGTATCCAACTTCACAATTAGTGCAGTCATCTCTCAAGATGATGGTCAAGGACACAGACCCATTGCATTTGAATTAAGGAAATTGTCCCCTGCAGAATAAAAGCTAGCCACTCATGAAAAGGAACTCCTGGCAATCATTCATGCCCTCAAGACCTAGCAACACTACCTAGAAGGAGTTGAGTTTGATGTGATCACAGATCACAGATCCCTTCAGTACATTAATACCCAACCAACTCTTTCCTGTCAACAAGCCAAGTGGAGTCAGTTACTTCAGATCTTTACTCTGAACATCATCTACAAGCCTGGCAAAACTCTGGTTGTACCAGATACACTCTCAAGAAGGCCTGACCTTGCTGCCATCTTACAAGTCACTGTGGCACCCAAATTCCTTACCCAGATCAAGACTGCTTATGAACAAGACTCTTTGGTTCTACAAAAGAACACCAAGGAATTCAAAGAAAAGTACACCTTCAAGAACAACTATGTATACTATCAAGACAAGGTCTTCTCACCAACTCAGAACTATGATTAGTGCTCCCAAACAAATCGAATCAATTCGAATTAAGTTCAAATCAAATCGAATTCAAATTGAATCGAGGCTCTGATTTGAACCCTATTTTTCGAAATGTAATAACTCGATGAATACATGTCCAAATTCAATGATATTTAGCCTTTTAGATTCCCCTATATAAGGGGAATCTAACAAGCTAAAGATCATTGAATTTGGACATGTATTCATCGAGTTATTACATTTTGAAAAATAGGGTTCAAATCGGAACTTGAATCGAATTAGCCTTTGATTCAATTCAAATCGAATTGAATTGGACCTTTGATTTGATTGAATTGAATTGAGTTTGAGTCAAATTCGATTCAATTCGATTCATTGGGAGCACTAACTACAATACAAGATCCTTCATGAACATCATGACTCCCCACTAGCTAGTTACCTTGGAACCAAGAAGACCATCAAGAACATTCAATGAGACTGCTACTGGTCCAATATGCTCAAGGAAATCAAGGAGTATATTCAAAGTTGTGATCTCTGCCAAAGAAATAAGTCAAGCAATCAAATACCTGCTGGTCTTCTATAACTCTTGCCAATTTCAACCAAGAAGTTTGAGCAAGTCACAATAGACTTCATTGTACAACTCCCATGAACCAAATCAGACTATGATGCCATCATTGTATTTGTGGACCACCTGACCAAGATCACAATTGCCGAGCCAACTACAACCAATACCACTGCCTCTGAAATCGCAAGAATCTTCTTCAAGTCTGTCTTCCACCAATATGGACTCTTCTGAGTAATCGTCAGTGACTGCGACCCCAAATTCACAAGTCACTTCTGGTAAGCACTCTTCAAGATCCTTGGAACTCAAATCGCTATGTTCACTGCCTTCTACCCTCAAACTGATGGACAAACCAAGCAAATGAACAGAATACTTGAACAAATGCTCAGAAACTATATATCTTATGAGCAAGATGATTGAGACCACTACCTGCCCTATGTCAAGTTCACCTACAACAATATAGTCCAATCATCTACTGATCTTTCCCCTTTTCAGCTACTACACAGTCAAAATCCCAAGACCTCTGCAAGTCTAGTCTCATTCCAGCAATCCAGTTACACACAAGTCTCCACCACCCAGAACCTTATCAACAAAATGGATTCTCTTCTCAAGATTGTGACCATGAATCTGCTAAAGGCTTAGCAATATCAAGCTAAGTATGTAGACAAGAAACATTGTAATGTCACCTATACTATTGGAGATATGGTTCTACTCAAAGCTGACAACATCAAGGTCCAATCTCAAGTTTACTGCCAGTTAGCCAAATTCCAACCCAAGTATCTTGGACCTTTCAAGATCACTGAGCAAGTCTCTACCTACTCTTACTGTCTCAGTCTACTATCAACCATGTGAATATATCCAGTATTTCATATATCACAACTCAAGGCCTGGAACCAGTCACCCCCTTATCCTGGTTGAATCCTGACACCCTCAGTACCAGTTATGGTTGAAGACTACATCAAGTATGAAGTCGAGAAAATCTTAGACAAATAAGTCTGATACCATTACACAGAATACCTAGTCAAGTGGATGGGCTATCCTGAATATGATGCTACCTGGGAACCCACCGCCAATCTCAAAAACTCCCAAGATCTCATTCAAGAGTTTGAGCAAAAAGAAACTCATTGACTGCCTATGAGGTTCTCCCCTTGGATAGTAGATGACATACTGTACTGATCAGGTACATTACACATTGAGGCACTCTAAGGGATATAGCATCAGCAACAAGATCTACAGAAGAACTCTGTAAATTCTGCAACTAATGAGGTTTGAATAAGTTCTCATTTGATCAAAATGATACTTTGGTCCTCACCTTATACAAGAATGGCCAGTCCTTGCCAATGAGCTGATATATTTTATTTATATTTTCTTTTGGTTTTTTTTTTTTGTGTTACC